>VFSE01000167.1:0-15544 GCA_010157825.1 Vickermania ingenoplastis
GTCCTCAAACAATGGATGAACAACATAAGAAGGACATAGACCGTGTTCAACTTCTCACAGAGAGTGAGGGAGGTACTAACACCGCATTATTATCAATCACACCAGCCAACGTCCGCCAGCATAATTGAACTCGATTAACCCGTTCACCGGTGCAGCATCAACACAAGCAGACCGCTTTGCCCGCTGCGCTCTTCCCCGCCTCTACTCAAGGCACCAACACACACACCCGCACAACAACACAAATAAATAAATAAATAAATCTTCACCTTCACCACTATCCTTCTCCATTTCGATACCCGTGCATATTTGCGTTGTTTTCTCTTGCCCTTCCTCGGCGTCAGTTTTTGTCTAGTGCGTAGTCGTATCAGGTTGTTCAAATCCATCGATAATGTCCCTGCACACTATTATGTTCTCGTCGGAGCACGTGACCGAGGGTCACCCCGACAAACTCTGCGATCAGGTGTCCGACGCGGTGCTGGATGCGTGCCTGACCGATGACCCGTCCTCCCAAGGTGGCGTGCGAGACGTGCAGCAAGACCGGGATGGTGATGGTGCTCGGCGAGATCACGACCAAGGCGCACTTGGACTACCAGGCCATCATCCGCGGGGCCATCAAGGACATCGGCTTCGATGACGCGTCAAAGGGCCTGGACTACAAGTCTTGCAACGTGCTTGTTGCCATTGAGCAGCAGTCGCCCGATATCTTCCAGGGTTTGCACAACTTCGATGGCGAGGATCTTGGCGCTGGCGATCAGGGTATGATGTTCGGCTACGCGACGGACGAGACGGAGACCCTGATGCCCCTGACGTACGAACTTGCTCGTGGTCTTGCGATGAAGTACAGCGAGCTTCGTAACAACGGAACGCCTGGGCCCGCCCCGACGCCAAGACTCAGGTGACGGTGCAGTACGAGTACGACCAGCGGAACAACAAGCAGCTCCTCACTCCCCAGCGTGTCGCTGTTGTGCTCATCTCTGCCCAGCACGACGAGCACGTGACGAATGACCAGATCCACAAGGACCTGATGGAGAAGGTGATCCGAGCTGTGATCCCCGCGAACATGCTGGATGCCGACACCAAGTACTGGCTGAACCCCTCTGGCCGCTTCGTCATCGGCGGCCCCCACGGTGATGCCGGCCTGACCGGCCGTAAGATCATCGTGGACACGTACGGCGGCTGGGGTGCCCACGGCGGTGGCGCCTTCTCCGGGAAGGACCCCTCCAAGGTGGATCGCTCTGCTGCGTACGCCGCTCGCTGGATCGCCAAGTCCCTTGTTGCCGCGAAGCTGTGCAAGCGCTGCCTGGTCCAGCTGTCCTACGCCATTGGCGTGTCGGACCCCTGAGCATTTTGTGGAGAGCTATGGCACCGGCAAGTACGACGACGCGAAGCTGCTAGAGATCATCAAGAAGAACTTCCAGCTGCGCCCGTACGACATCATCAAGGAGCTGAAGCTGCGCCGCCCCATCTACTACATGACGTCCAAGTTCGGCCACTTCGGTCGCACGGACAAGAGCGGCGCCGGAGGCTTCACATGGGAGGTGCCGAAGAAGATTGTGGAGTAAATTTGTGCGTGCAAGAGCGGACACGAACCGCGAGTACACTGGTACTCGCGGCACTGCAGCCGCCTGGAGGTACAGTCATCCGTGCGCTCCGGTGTTCCCGGTTGAGCTGCTGTGACGCAATTTGCTCGAAGGAATCATCACGGGTTGCTGCCTGGCGGGCTCCACAGATGCGTGAGACAACGGCGAGTGCCGCTGCGACTTCCATGCAGGGCACTACTAGCAGCCATAGAATGAGGCCGCTGTCTCCCCCCATCTCATCAATAACATCATGAAGTAATTTATACCGTTGTTTTTGAATTGTGCCTTGTTTTCTTTCTTTTTTTTTTTTATTATCCGGACCTCCTCTAGCATATGGCTGTTCCTTCGGTAACGAACGACAGCCACCACAATAAGCAGTTCAGGGAGAAGTCCTCGCGAAGGCGAAGCGTACCTGATTTTTCTCCGAGTTTAATAAAACTACAGCTTTCGTTGTGCACAGTGGACCACGGCGACCTCCACTCCCGTGGAGGATGACGCTGTTTCTGGCAGCTCCGAGCGTGCTGCCGCTATCTTTGATATGCCTGTGAATTTCGATACCCGTGCATATTTGCGTTGTTTTCTCTTGCCCTTCCTCGGCGTCAGTTTTTGTCTAGTGCGTAGTCGTATCAGGTTATTCAAATCCATCGATAATGTCCCTGCACACTATTATGTTCTCGTCGGAGCACGTGACCGAGGGTCACCCCGACAAACTCTGCGATCAGGTGTCCGACGCGGTGCTGGATGCGTGCCTGACCGATGACCCGTCCTCCAAGGTGGCGTGCGAGACGTGCAGCAAGACCGGGATGGTGATGGTGCTCGGCGAGATCACGACCAAGGCGCACTTGGACTACCAGGCCATCATCCGCGGGGCCATCAAGGACATCGGCTTCGATGACGCGTCAAAGGGCCTGGACTACAAGTCTTGCAACGTGCTTGTTGCCATTGAGCAGCAGTCGCCCGATATCTTCCAGGGTTTGCACAACTTCGATGGCGAGGATCTTGGCGCTGGCGATCAGGGTATGATGTTCGGCTACGCGACGGACGAGACGGAGACCCTGATGCCCCTGACGTACGAACTTGCTCGTGGTCTTGCGATGAAGTACAGCGAGCTTCGTAACAACGGAACCCTTGCCTGGGCCCGCCCCGACGCCAAGACTCAGGTGACGGTGCAGTACGAGTACGACCAGCGGAACAACAAGCAGCTCCTCACTCCCCAGCGTGTCGCTGTTGTGCTCATCTCTGCCCAGCACGACGAGCACGTGACGAATGACCAGATCCACAAGGACCTGATGGAGAAGGTGATCCGAGCTGTGATCCCCGCGAACATGCTGGATGCCGACACCAAGTACTGGCTGAACCCCTCTGGCCGCTTCGTCATCGGCGGCCCCCACGGTGATGCCGGCCTGACCGGCCGTAAGATCATCGTGGACACGTACGGCGGCTGGGGTGCCCACGGCGGTGGCGCCTTCTCCGGAAGGACCCTCCAAGGTGGATCGCTCTGCTGCGTACGCCGCTCGCTGGATCGCCAAGTCCCTTGTTGCCGCGAAGCTGTGCAAGCGCTGCCTGGTCCAGCTGTCCTACGCCATTGGCGTGTCGGAGCCCCTGAGCATTTTTGTGGAGAGCTATGGCACCGGCAAGTACGACGACGCGAAGCTGCTAGAGATCATCAAGAAGAACTTCCAGCTGCGCCCGTACGACATCATCAAGGAGCTGAAGCTGCGCCGCCCCATCTACTACATGACGTCCAAGTTCGGCCACTTCGGTCGCACGGACAAGAGCGGCGCCGGAGGCTTCACATGGGAGGTGCCGAAGAAGATTGTGGAGTAAATTTGTGCGTGCAAGAGCGGACACGAACCGCGAGTACACTGGTACTCGCGGCACTGCAGCCGCCTGGAGGTACAGTCATCCGTGCGCTCCGGTGTTCCCGGTTGAGCTGCTGTGACGCAATTTGCTCGAAGGAATCATCACGGGTTGCTGCCTGGCGGGCTCCACAGATGCGTGAGACAACGGCGAGTGCCGCTGCGACTTCCATGCAGGGCACTACTAGCAGCCATAGAATGAGGCCGCTGTCTCCCCCATCTCATCAATAACATCATGAAGTAATTTATACCGTTGTTTTTGAATTGTGCCTTGTTTTCTTTCTTTTTTTTTTATTATCCGGACCTCCTCTAGCATATGGCTGTTCCTTCGGTAACGAACGACAGCCACCACAATAAGCAGTTCAGGGAGAAGTCCTCGCGAAGGCGAAGCGTACCTGATTTTTCTCCGAGTTTAATAAAACTACAGCTTTCGTTGTGCACAGTGGACCACGGTGACCTCCACTCCCGTGGAGGATGACGCTGTTTCTGGCAGCTCCGAGCGTGCTGCCGCTATCTTTGATATGCCTGTGAATTTCGATACCCGTGCATATTTGCGTTGTTTTCTCTTGCCCTTCCTCGGCGTCAGTTTTGTCTAGTGCGTAGTCGTATCAGGTTATTCAAATCCATCGATAATGTCCCTGCACACTATTATGTTCTCGTCGGAGCACGTGACCGAGGGTCACCCGACAAACTCTGCGATCAGGTGTCCGACGCGGTGCTGGATGCGTGCCTGACCGATGACCCGTCCTCCAAGGTGGCGTGCGAGACGTGCAGCAAGACCGGGATGGTGATGGTGCTCGGCGAGATCACGACCAAGGCGCACTTGGACTACCAGGCCATCATCCGCGGGGCCATCAAGGACATCGGCTTCGATGACGCGTCAAAGGGCCTGGACTACAAGTCTTGCAACGTGCTTGTTGCCATTGAGCAGCAGTCGCCCGATATCTTCCAGGGTTTGCACAACTTCGATGGCGAGGATCTTGGCGCTGGCGATCAGGGTATGATGTTCGGCTACGCGACGGACGAGACGGAGACCCTGATGCCCCTGACGTACGAACTTGCTCGTGGTCTTGCGATGAAGTACAGCGAGCTTCGTAACAACGGAACCCTTGCCTGGGCCCGCCCCGACGCCAAGACTCAGGTGACGGTGCAGTACGAGTACGACCAGCGGAACAACAAGCAGCTCCTCACTCCCCAGCGTGTCGCTGTTGTGCTCATCTCTGCCCAGCACGACGAGCACGTGACGAATGACCAGATCCACAAGGACCTGATGGAGAAGGTGATCCGAGCTGTGATCCCCGCGAACATGCTGGATGCCGACACCAAGTACTGGCTGAACCCTCTGGCCGCTTCGTCATCGGCGGCCCCACGGTGATGCCGGCCTGACCGGCCGTAAGATCATCGTGGACACGTACGGCGGCTGGGGTGCCCACGGCGGTGGCGCCTTCTCCGGGAAGGACCCCTCCAAGGTGGATCGCTCTGCTGCGTACGCCGCTCGCTGGATCGCCAAGTCCCTTGTTGCCGCGAAGCTGTGCAAGCGCTGCCTGGTCCAGCTGTCCTACGCCATTGGCGTGTCGGACCCCTGAGCATTTTGTGGAGAGCTATGGCACCGGCAAGTACGACGACGCGAAGCTGCTAGAGATCATCAAGAAGAACTTCCAGCTGCGCCCGTACGACATCATCAAGGAGCTGAAGCTGCGCCGCCCCATCTACTACATGACGTCCAAGTTCGGCCACTTCGGTCGCACGGACAAGAGCGGCGCCGGAGGCTTCACATGGGAGGTGCCGAAGAAGATTGTGGAGTAAATTTGTGCGTGCAAGAGCGGACACGAACCGCGAGTACACTGGTACTCGCGGCACTGCAGCCGCCTGGAGGTACAGTCATCCGTGCGCTCCGGTGTTCCCGGTTGAGCTGCTGTGACGCAATTTGCTCGAAGGAATCATCACGGGTTGCTGCCTGGCGGGGCTCCACAGATGCGTGAGACAACGGCGAGTGCCGCTGCGACTTCCATGCAGGGCACTACTAGCAGCCATAGAATGAGGCCGCTGTCTCCCCCATCTCATCAATAACATCATGAAGTAATTTATACCGTTGTTTTTGAATTGTGCCTTGTTTTCTTTCTTTTTTTTATTATCCGGACCTCCTCTAGCATATGGCTGTTCCTTCGGTAACGAACGACAGCCACCACAATAAGCAGTTCAGGGAGAAGTCCTCGCGAAGGCGAAGCGTACCTGATTTTTCTCCGAGTTTAATAAAACTACAGCTTTCGTTGTGCACAGTGGACCACGGTGACCTCCACTCCCGTGGAGGATGACGCTGTTTCTGGCAGCTCCGAGCGTGCTGCCGCTATCTTTGATATGCCTGTGAATTTCGATACCCGTGCATATTTGCGTTGTTTTCTCTTGCCCTTCCTCGGCGTCAGTTTTGTCTAGTGCGTAGTCGTATCAGGTTATTCAAATCCATCGATAATGTCCCTGCACACTATTATGTTCTCGTCGGAGCACGTGACCGAGGGTCACCCCGACAAACTCTGCGATCAGGTGTCCGACGCGGTGCTGGATGCGTGCCTGACCGATGACCCGTCCTCCAAGGTGGCGTGCGAGACGTGCAGCAAGACCGGGATGGTGATGGTGCTCGGCGAGATCACGACCAAGGCGCACTTGGACTACCAGGCCATCATCCGCGGGGCCATCAAGGACATCGGCTTCGATGACGCGTCAAAGGGCCTGGACTACAAGTCTTGCAACGTGCTTGTTGCCATTGAGCAGCAGTCGCCCGATATCTTCCAGGGTTTGCACAACTTCGATGGCGAGGATCTTGGCGCTGGCGATCAGGGTATGATGTTCGGCTACGCGACGGACGAGACGGAGACCCTGATGCCCCTGACGTACGAACTTGCTCGTGGTCTTGCGATGAAGTACAGCGAGCTTCGTAACAACGGAACCCTTGCCTGGGCCCGCCCCGACGCCAAGACTCAGGTGACGGTGCAGTACGAGTACGACCAGCGGAACAACAAGCAGCTCCTCACTCCCCAGCGTGTCGCTGTTGTGCTCATCTCTGCCCAGCACGACGAGCACGTGACGAATGACCAGATCCACAAGGACCTGATGGAGAAGGTGATCCGAGCTGTGATCCCCGCGAACATGCTGGATGCCGACACCAAGTACTGGCTGAACCCCTCTGGCCGCTTCGTCATCGGCGGCCCCCACGGTGATGCCGGCCTGACCGGCCGTAAGATCATCGTGGACACGTACGGCGGCTGGGGTGCCCACGGCGGTGGCGCCTTCTCCGGGAAGGACCCCTCCAAGGTGGATCGCTCTGCTGCGTACGCCGCTCGCTGGATCGCCAAGTCCCTTGTTGCCGCGAAGCTGTGCAAGCGCTGCCTGGTCCAGCTGTCCTACGCCATTGGCGTGTCGGAGCCCCTGAGCATTTTTGTGGAGAGCTATGGCACCGGCAAGTACGACGACGCGAAGCTGCTAGAGATCATCAAGAAGAACTTCCAGCTGCGCCCGTACGACATCATCAAGGAGCTGAAGCTGCGCCGCCCCATCTACTACATGACGTCCAAGTTCGGCCACTTCGGTCGCACGGACAAGAGCGGCGCCGGAGGCTTCACATGGGAGGTGCCGAAGAAGATTGTGGAGTAAATTTGTGCGTGCAAGAGCGGACACGAACCGCGAGTACACTGGTACTCGCGGCACTGCAGCCGCCTGGAGGTACAGTCATCCGTGCGCTCCGGTGTTCCCGGTTGAGCTGCTGTGACGCAATTTGCTCGAAGGAATCATCACGGGTTGCTGCCTGGCGGGGCTCCACAGATGCGTGAGACAACGGCGAGTGCCGCTGCGACTTCCATGCAGGGCACTACTAGCAGCCATAGAATGAGGCCGCTGTCTCCCCCATCTCATCAATAACATCATGAAGTAATTTATACCGTTGTTTTTGAATTGTGCCTTGTTTTCTTTCCTTTTTTATTATTATGCGGACCTCCTCTAGCATATGGCTGTTCCTTCGGTAACGAACGACAGCCACCACAATAAGCAGTTCAGGGAGAAGTCTTTTCGAAGGTGCAATACAACGGTATATATATATTTGTTTTTTTGGGGGTTGGGTTTTTTCTTTGAGGATATTTTTTTCGATCTTTTTGGATAGATATGAATAAGTTGTTTATTTTTTTGTTGGTTGATTTTGATGTGATGCGGTTGTGGGCCCTGCTTGTGTTTGTATGCCTACGGTATATTCTGTACTCTTCTCTCGTTTGTTTTTCGTTTCTGTTCGTGTCTGCTTCTTCTCGGTTCTCTGATAGTGTGTGGTAGGAGAGTAGATGCGTGCTAGTCCTCGGACTTTGATTTGTTGTAGCCATGTATGGAGGCAGGCCGATCGACGGACGCGCCATCATATGATGGTGGAGGGAGCTATTAATCCTCGAGAATGGTTCAACTGGCATCCAAAGGAGTATCAGCCCTGGTACTTTGATGAACACAAATTTTTGTATGAGCGGCAGCAATATGCTGCGAATCACCATCTGCTGTGCCATCAGGTTTACCTGAAGGACATGGAGCAGCTCTTTCTTTATCCGGAGCCTACGACACATATTATTGACTGCCGCACGTCAACGTCGAAGATGCACCGGTGGGTACCTCACAGCTGCTGGCTGCCTAGAGATGAAGTGGAGTATGCCCTGCAGCTGTCCAATGAAGAGTTCCGGGATATGTATGGCTTTTTAAAGCCGGGTAAATCTCACGATATTATTCTCGTCTCGCACGACGGTCTGGCGTCGGAGCAGGCAGGGTGGGAGTTCAAGAAACAGTATTACCAACACGTATACAATTACCGTGGCGGGACGAACGAGCTTTTTCAAGAAACATATACAGACTTTCACCTAAAGGAGAAGCTGGACCCGTGGAAGGGCCCCTACCCACAGAATAGTATTTTGTGGATAAGTGGAGCAAACGAAAAGTATTGATGCGAACGGGCCCCTTTGACAGGCAATACGAAATGCAGGACTTTGCGCTGCCGGATCTCGAACTCGAACGGCCGCGGCACTCGGAAGACGGTCCACGCCAACACATGCCGTATGGTCTGCAGTAGACGTTGCGCATACTTGGGTCACATACTTGTTAGAAAGTCAAGAAATCCGGCTTCGGTTCCCAATTTCTTGCAAGAAGGCACACCCACTCACTCACAAAATAATATATATACATATTTCAGCGCGATTGTCGCGCTGGGTTGCCCTAAGGCTCGATTGCACTGAGACAGCCATTTATGCGGCAGTTACGCCGTCGTAATGCCCACTGTATTTCTTTCTTCTTCATTTTGTCATTCTTTACTGTGATTCGGCGATAGATATATTATAGATATATTATGCCTGCATGTAGTTGTCACACCGCATTAGCTGTGTGAGCTACCCTGGCATCTGGACAATCTCGGATCAAGCCCCCTAAAGGCAGCTAGTTTCGTCAGACAGAGATGCAGCGCTTCAGGGTTATGTGGACACGACGAATCGGGCAGAACTCGTGCTGTTGGTCTGCGGGCTCCGCCATAACAGTTTCAAGACGCGGTGTTTCCCAGGAATCTCGACGGCGCTTCTGTGCGGATAACACGAGAGGACGCTCTGACCGCGTGCGTGAGCTCATTTCACAGTTAAAAGCGAAAAGCAAAGAAGGTGAGGGGGTGGCCCGGGACTACTTCAGTCGTTTGCATCCTCGCAACCAGAAGGATGTTCTCAAGGCACTTCAACAGCGGCTGAAGCGGCAGCACGACTCGGGGCTTACGAAATACTTTAGTCCTTCCTTTCGACGTTCCTTCTACTTCCGTGAGGAGGACCTCGAAGAGCTCAGTACGCTTGGCACAGGACCCGGCGGCCAGGCCACCAACCGCCGTAAGCAGACCGTGGTGCTGCGGCACCTGCCGTCGCAGCTAAGTGTGAAGGTGAGCCGCTTCCCGTCCCTTCGAATGAACCGCCGCGCGGCTCGTGAGCTGCTGAACCTTCGCCTGGAAGAAAAACTGGCTGGAAGCCGGTCGCTACTGGGCAAGGCCCGTCTCGCCTGGCAGCGGCGGACAACACGCCGAGCACGGCTGGTGCAACGCCTGGCTGTACGGGGCGCGGTGCTGGCCTCCAGAACGTCGTGCTCGCGTGCCTACAGCGCATTCCTGCTCGGGGAGGTGCCTCTGCCTCCGTACGCCATCGCAGGACTCGAGGGGCTCCAGCTGCAGTCACCTGTGTTTGTAACGACACTGCTGGACACGGAGTGCCGAAATTTATGGACGATACTCGCATCCGCCTATAGTGTTGCTAACCCTCAATACCCTGCGCTAGAGCCGGCCCAGCGCACTTCTTCTGGTGCGCTCGACGGCTCGGTTTACTGTGTCCCGGGGCTACTGAAATTTGTTTTCCCAACTGGCCGTGACGGTCCTGAGTCCGCAGCGGAGCTGGCGCGCTGCTCCTCGAGCCCGCTGGTGCACCGAAGGGTAGAAGCCGCACTTCGTTGTCTCTGCGAGCTCTTTGGTCTGGAGTTATGCAAAGTGCCGGGATCGTCGCGCTGCGCAAGGACGGACTTAATTGGATCCAGCTAAAGAGTCGCATGCGCTCCGGCAGTGACATCACGAACGTTGCGGCGGTGGTGTGGCCGCATGTCCTCTGTAGCCTGTCCGACTTAGGCATGACGCCAGAGAAAGCGGGCGTGCATCATTTCTTTTCCCGGCAATGCGACATCTTCACAAGGCGGAGAGTGTCAACCTCTGCAGACTGCAGAATGGATCCAGCGAGTTAAACGAGTAACACAAAAATGATTTTAATCTTCTCTTCTTTTATTTCTGTCCATGAACCCTGTAGGGATGCTGTGGGTTCCTCCTCTCACCCCATACGAACTCCTTGAGTTTTTTCATGTCTTGTCCTTCTTTTTGTGATACTACTTTTGTTCAACGATTCAGACGCATCAACATCTTTACCAAGCATTGCCATGGCTGCCTTCAGCGTTCTTCTGGGCGTGCAGCTGCCTTACGCCGTTGAGGTGCTCATTTTCCTTGCCCTGGCCTACGCCGCGGCATACCTGATCACTTTCGTTACCTTTGCTCGAGCTCACAAGTTTAAGATTCCCGGCCCCACCTTTGTCGTCCCGGTGGTCGGGGGCATTATCGAAATGATTAAGGATCCCTATGGCTTCTGGGAGAAGCAGCGCCAGTACAACCCCCACGGTTACAGCTGGACTTCCATTGCCAATCAATTCGTCGTGTTCGTGACCCGCGCTGATCTATGCCAAAAGATTTTCGCCCACAACAGCGAGGATACTCTCACTCTTCAGCTTCACCCGAACGGTAAGGTGATCCTGGGCGATAACAACATCGCGTTCCAGAGCGGTCCTGGCCACAAGGCTCTGCGCTCGAGCTTCATGAACCTGTTCTCTGTGAAGGCCCTGTCCCTCTACCTTCCCATGCAGACGGCACTCATTCACAAGCACATGGATCGCTGGATCAAGGACTATCCTTACGGCAGCACCCCCGAGGAGATGCGCTCTCATATCCGCCGCATGAACTGCGAGACCTCGCAGACAGTGTTCCTTGGGGAGCACCTCCACAATCGCGACGAGTTCACCCGCAACTACGATATCATCACCCATGGCTTCCTTTCCAGCCCGCTCTACCTACCTGGCACAGCGCTGTACAAGGCCGTTCAGGCTCGCAAGATCGCCATGCACGAGCTCGAGATGGCCGTCTGCCGCTCCAAGGAGGCGATGGCCAAGTCCGACGCGAAGCCCACGTGCCTGCTGGACTTCTGGACCCTGACCGTGATGGACAAGGTGCGGGAGGCAGAGGAGGAGGGACAGCCCGCCCCTGCGTACTCTGCGAACCATGCCATGGCCGACACCATGCTCGACTTCCTCTTCGCCTCGCAGGACGCCTCCACCGCCAGCTTAACAATGATCACGGCGACGATGGCTGACCGTCCCGAGATCCTGGAGCGCGTCCGCGCTGAGCAGAAGCGCCTGCGCCCCAACAACGAGGAACTTACCTTCGACTTGGTGCAGGAGATGACCTTTACCCGCCAGTGCGTCATGGAGCAGCTCCGTATCTACCCGCCGGCGCCGATGGTCCCCATGAAGGCGCACAACGACTTTCATCTGGACGAGAAGACCGTGGTGCCCAAAGGAAGCCTTGTGATTCCGTCGCTTGTGGCGTGCTGCCGCGAAGGCTTCTCCAACCCCGATGTCTACGACCCTGACCGCATGGGCCCTGAGCGCAAGGAGGATACAAAGTTCGCGAAGCAGTTCATTCCCTTCGGTGTGGGCCCCCACCGCTGCGTGGGCTACAACTACGCCATCAACCACCTCACCGTGTACCTCGCCCTTGTGTCCCACCACGCAGAGTGGAAGCGCCAGCGCACTCTGAACTCCGACAAGATCTTGTATCTTCCCACGCTCTACCCTGCGGATTGCCTCATCACCTGGAAGCGCCGCATTCCCGCGTAGATACTCTTCGGATCTAGAGTCGACGGATTGGCTCATCAGAGCTCCGTCGGTACATATATATCTATATATATTCTGTTCTTGTTCGTTTTTCATTTTCTCCATTCATTTTTCGGTTTTCTTGGATAGAATCCGTATCCTTGAGATTGACATTTCCGCGAACTGAACGATAGAGAAGAAACCAGCCAAGCGAACGTGGTGCGAGCTGCGATCATTGGAATCGTTCAAAACAAAGTTAAAATATAATTATATGTACTTTACTCTACAGCTATATTATCGAATTGAAGCGTCTCCAGTGCATTTCACCATGCCTTCTACCGCCGTTTTCATCGGCGCGAGACCTACAAAAGCATTTCGCCAAGAAAACGTTGGATGAAGGAGCAACACGTAACCGAAACACATGATACGTCATCCACCTTTCCTGGACAGAGAGCAGAATATTATATGTGAATAATTAGATATACCTCGTGGTTTTCAGTATGTTTCGTATATACTTACCTACTTTTTTGTTAATAGGTCACTGCGTGGAAGTCAGTGGGTTTGACCTGGCCATAGTTAAATGACGGAGACGCTCAACACTCACTCGTCCACTCCGTCTTCTTTGAAACGCCTTGGTCCTACTTCATAAGCGTGGCGGATCTTCCTCAGAACAGACGACATTCTTCTCGAAGACCGTCTTGCCGCTTATAGATGATTTCCGGTAACACCTCCTAAAAAGAAAAAGAAAGAAGTGTATGAACAACTCCCAGTCTCGACAGTATGTGGGCTGGCGCGTCAACGCTTTTGTTGCCTTTTGGACCTCGTCCAACACGAGAGGTGTACGATGCGCCACTTTTCTTTTGTGTTCTATGTATATATTGTCTCTTTTTTTCCTTCTTCTTTTTTTTTTTTATTATTGTGACGTGACGTGGCCTTCAGATTCCAGTGTCACTCTTTGCTTCACGAGTTACATACGTAGGCTCTAGCTTTACTCCTTTTACCTACTGGAAGGGATGCTCATGCAGGATGCGGAGCCGGCGCCCCCCGGCAGAAACGCTGGACTCCTCTTTCCATTACATCCGGTACTACGCTGGGCACACCGGACGCTTCGGCAACGAGTTTATCGAGTTTGAAATACGCGAAGACGGGCAGCTGAAGTACTCCAACAACAGTCATTACCGCAGCGAGAAAATCATCAAGAAGCAGGCCAGGGTCTCCCCCGCTGTGCTAGAACAAATAAAGAGCCTCTTAGTGAAACAGCAAATATGTGAGACAAACGACAATGACTGGCCCGAGCCGGACCGCAACGGCCGTCAGGAGTTGGAAGTGTGGCTCGGCGGTACGCACGTCTCGCTGGTGACGAACAAGCTGACCACCTTTGCCGATGTGGATGCCACCAACGACAAAGACCTTGAAAATTTCTACGCGTTTGTCAAGGATCTAAAAAACCTCGTTCTAGACCTCGTGTCGCTGCACTTCAAGATCAAGGCAGTCTGAGAGAAGGACCGGGAAGTTCATGATGCCGCAGCCTGGTGCATAAGCGGGCAATCTCCCCAATCACCCTAAAAAAAAAAAAAAGCGGAACGTATTTCTTCTCCTCCTCACTGGCACCACTAACGATGTCGGAGCACTATCCATTTTTGTGGGACAATGACGAACTGGAGTGCCTTGTCTGCGCCGCCTCAATGACCTACTTGACCATATGTTCTTCGGCAATCATGCCACTTTTTTTTTTTCTGTGTGTGTTAACTCGACAATAGCCCTCTTCGCGAACTGCGCTCTATTTTGTCTATTCCCAGTTTGGGTTTCTTCCGTACGAGTGTGATCCGTCAAGCTGCTGCCGTATTACTCGCCGCCTCCGGGCACCGCCTTCCACCCGTGCCGTGGATCGCCGGGCTCGGTATCGAGTAGGTCGATGTCCTACTCGGTGCGGGCGGGGGATACCCCGTCGTCCCACCGGAGCACTCCTCCGCCTCGGGGTACAGCGTGTCCCCGCACAGCCCTTTCTCCAGCCCAGGAAGTGATGGTTCGAAAACTGTACCGTCCTCGTCATTCGATGTTCCACACACAAGACACTTTCTTCTGCCCCTGAAGTTCGAGAGGCCCCGGACCTCTGGTTCCCTCTTTGCGCCCTTCTCCTCGTATTGATAATTCTGCTGCTAACGCCGCCGCATCCAGAGATCCACAGCAGATCGTTGGCACTTGTGCGGGACCCTGCGTCTATTGTCGAGCGACGACTGAGCCGTAGACCAGCTGCCCGAAGGGCCGATCCCCTTCGGTGGGAAGGTCTATGTGTCCCGCACATCAGATCAGATAATAGAGAAGATGAAACAGCAGCCAGGATCTCCTGTGGCGCTGCCGAATAAGCCCCAGCAGCCTCGTGACGTTGCGAAGAGCAGTGAGAGCAGTCTCCCACGGACAGACATCAACCCCAACATGTTGTCGGTAGAGACATTCCGGAACCATCTTGGAGAAGCTCACGGAGTTTATGAGGGTGCAGCAGCCCCTCGAAGGCTCTATCCCACCACTGGATGCCACTGGGTCCTGGTTACGCAAACGCTCAGAAGCGCTAGGAACACCAACACGCCAAAGCCAGACTCTGAGTCCGCCGACACCCCGTGGGTCACACTTAGTGGCGACCGAGAGCCGATGAGAGCCCATCACAACGAAGACGCTTCACCGCAACGGGGCAGGGCAGAGCGGTGCAAAAGGTTCCGTGCTATGCGCTCCCAACTCAAAACTGGTTATCGAAGCACCCTAAGGAGGTAGATGCATCTATTGGCTGCTACTCCTCAGGGTCTGCTGGTATTTCTGGTGACTAGAGGCAACTAGAAACTCGGTTTAGTCCAAAGTAAAAAGGATATAAATCACTTAAAAAATGGCACATGTCTGGCATGTGTGACACGCTTTGTTTTGTCTCACCATGAGGCTGCGGTGATTTTTTTTTATGTGTTTTGTTTTGCTGTTGTTGTTCTCTCTCTTTTTTGATAATGGTGGGAGGCGACTCGCTCGATCGTGAACACAAAGAAGGAATTTTCAGTGTGAATTATTTCGCCATGAGTTCCATCGAGGAAATCGAAAAGGTTGTGCTGTTGGTGGAGAAATCCTTCAAATCCTGGGTCCGAAATGATTATGAACGACAGAATCTCACCAGCAAACAATTTGGCCAGATTAGGAAAGGCAAAGCTAGATCTATGTTCGTTCCGTGGAGATTACGTCAGCACTCTCCGACAGCGAATTGGTACCTTGGAACACACACTGGTGAATCAGGAAGCTGATTATCAGCAACGAGCCGAAACGAGCCATGCGTTTAAGATTGATTTTGAGGATTCGGGCGACACTAATGAAGAGATAGACGCAGCAGAGAAGGCCTTGCAGCGCAAGAAAAGCAAAGCGGCAAAGCGCAAAGCAAGGCGGCGCTGGGGCCAAAAAATACAACTAATAGCGGACCCGAAGAGGATGCGCCAGAACGACCTACGGGGTCCCAGAACCTGCTCCTGCAGTCAATGAGAGCCCATCACGGGAGATGAAGAAGATAGAGAAGGCTCGATTCTCTCACCAGCCTAGCAGCGAGATTCCCAAAGAAGCTGTGGGGGATGGCATGGCCTTCGCCCTCCCTGGAACGCCATTCACTGGGGTTGAGTTCGATACCGCTGTAGAATA
>VFSE01000168.1:0-91332 GCA_010157825.1 Vickermania ingenoplastis
TCTTGGCGCTGGCGATCGGGTATGATGTTCGCTACGCGACGGACGAGACGGAGACCCTGATGCCCCTGACGTACGAACTTGCTCGTGGTCTTGCGATGAAGTACAGCGAGCTTCGTAACAACGGAACCCTTGCCTGGGCCCGCCCCGACGCCAAGACTCAGGTGACGGTGCAGTACGAGTACGACCAGCGGAACAACAAGCAGCTCCTCACTCCCCAGCGTGTCGCTGTTGTGCTCATCTCTGCCCAGCACGACGAGCACGTGACGAATGACCAGATCCACAAGGACCTGATGGAGAAGGTGATCCGAGCTGTGATCCCCGCGAACATGCTGGATGCCGACACCAAGTTGGCTGAACCCCTCTGGCCGCTTCGTCATCGGCGGCCCCACGGTGATGCCGGCCTGACCGGCCGTAAGATCATCGTGGACACGTACGGCGGTGGGGTGCCCACGGCGGTGGCGCCTTCTCCGGGAAGGACCCTCCAAGGTGGATCGCTCTGCTGCGTACGCCGCTCGCTGGATCGCCAAGTCCCTTGTTGCCGCGAAGCTGTGCAAGCGCTGCCTGGTCCAGCTGTCCTACGCCATTGGCGTGTCGGAGCCCCTGAGCATTTTGTGGAGAGCTATGGCACCGGCAAGTACGACGACGCGAAGCTGCTAGAGATCATCAAGAAGAACTTCCAGCTGCGCCCGTACGACATCATCAAGGAGCTGAAGCTGCGCCGCCCCATCTACTACATGACGTCCAAGTTCGGCCACTTCGGTCGCACGGACAAGAGCGGCGCCGGAGGCTTCACATGGGAGGTGCCGAAGAAGATTGTGGAGTAAATTTGTGCGTGCAAGAGCGGACACGAACCGCGAGTACACTGGTACTCGCGGCACTGCAGCCGCCTGGAGGTACAGTCATCCGTGCGCTCCGGTGTTCCCGGTTGAGCTGCTGTGACGCAATTTGCTCGAAGGAATCATCACGGGTTGCTGCCTGGCGGGGCTCCACAGATGCGTGAGACAACGGCGAGTGCCGCTGCGACTTCCATGCAGGGCACTACTAGCAGCCATAGAATGAGGCCGCTGTCTCCCCCATCTCATCAATAACATCATGAAGTAATTTATACCGTTGTTTTGAATTGTGCCTTTTTTTTTTTTTTTATTATCCGGACCTTCTAGCATATGGCTGTTCCTTCGGTAACGAACGACAGCCACCACAAGCAGTTCAGGGAGAAGTCCTCGCGAAGGCGAAGCGTACCTGATTTTTTCTCCGAGTTTAATAAAACTACAGCTTTCGTTGTGCACAGTGGACCACGGCGACCTCCACTCCCGTGGAGGATGACGCTGTTTCTGGCAGCTCCGAGCGTGCTGCCGCTATCTTTGATATGCCTGTGAATTTCGATACCCGTGCATATTTGCGTTGTTTTCTCTTGCCCTTCCTCGGCGTCAGTTTTTGTCTAGTGCGTAGTCGTATCAGGTTATTCAAATCCATCGATAATGTCCCTGCACACTATTATGTTTCGTCGGAGCACGTGACCGAGGGTCACCCCGACAAACTCTGCGATCAGGTGTCCGACGCGGTGCTGGATGCGTGCCTGACCGATGACCCGTCCTCCAAGGTGGCGTGCGAGACGTGCAGCAAGACCGGGATGGTGATGGTGCTCGGCGAGATCACGACCAAGGCGCACTTGGACTACCAGGCCATCATCCGCGGGGCCATCAAGGACATCGGCTTCGATGACGCGTCAAAGGGCCTGGACTACAAGTCTTGCAACGTGCTTGTTGCCATTGAGCAGCAGTCGCCCGATATCTTCCAGGGTTTGCACAACTTCGATGGCGAGGATCTTGGCGCTGGCGATCAGGGTATGATGTTCGGCTACGCGACGGACGAGACGGAGACCCTGATGCCCCTGACGTACGAACTTGCTCGTGGTCTTGCGATGAAGTACAGCGAGCTTCGTAACAACGGAACCCTTGCCTGGGCCCGCCCCGACGCCAAGACTCAGGTGACGGTGCAGTACGAGTACGACCAGCGGAACAACAAGCAGCTCACTCCCCAGCGTGTCGCTGTTGTGCTCATCTCTGCCCAGCACGACGAGCACGTGACGAATGACCAGATCCACAAGGACCTGATGGAGAAGGTGATCCGAGCTGTGATCCCCGCGAACATGCTGGATGCCGACACCAAGTACTGGCTGAACCCCTCTGGCCGCTTCGTCATCGGCGGCCCCCACGGTGATGCCGGCCTGACCGGCCGTAAGATCATCGTGGACACGTACGGCGGCTGGGGTGCCCACGGCGGTGGCGCCTTCTCCGGAAGGACCCTCCAAGGTGGATCGCTCTGCTGCGTACGCCGCTCGCTGGATCGCCAAGTCCCTTGTTGCCGCGAAGCTGTGCAAGCGCTGCCTGGTCCAGCTGTCCTACGCCATTGGCGTGTCGGAGCCCCTGAGCATTTTGTGGAGAGCTATGGCACCGGCAAGTACGACGACGCGAAGCTGCTAGAGATCATCAAGAAGAACTTCCAGCTGCGCCCGTACGACATCATCAAGGAGCTGAAGCTGCGCCGCCCCATCTACTACATGACGTCCAAGTTCGGCCACTTCGGTCGCACGGACAAGAGCGGCGCCGGAGGCTTCACATGGGAGGTGCCGAAGAAGATTGTGGAGTAAATTTGTGCGTAAGAGCGGACACGAACCGCGAGTACACTGGTACTCGCGGCACTGCAGCCGCCTGGAGGTACAGTCATCCGTGCGCTCCGGTGTTCCCGGTTGAGCTGCTGTGACGCAATTTGCTCGAAGGAATCATCACGGGTTGCTGCCTGGCGGGCTCCACAGATGCGTGAGACAACGGCGAGTGCCGCTGCGACTTCCATGCAGGGCACTACTAGCAGCCATAGAATGAGGCCGCTGTCTCCCCCATCTCATCAATAACATCATGAAGTAATTTATACCGTTGTTTTGAATTGTGCCTTGTTTTCTTTTTTTTTTTATTATCCGGACCTCCTCTAGCATATGGCTGTTCCTTCGGTAACGAACGACAGCCACCACAATAAGCAGTTCAGGGAGAAGTCCTCGCGAAGGCGAAGCGTACCTGATTTTTCTCCGTTTAATAAAACTACAGCTTTCGTTGTGCACAGTGGACCACGGTGACCCACTCCCGTGGAGGATGACGCTGTTTCTGGCAGCCGAGCGTGCTGCCGCTATCTTTGATATGCCTTTGAATTTACCCGTGCATATTTGCGTTGTTTTTCTCTTGCCCTTCCTCGGCGTCAGTTTTGTCTAGTGCGTAGTCGTATCAGGTTATTCAAATCCATCGATAATGTCCCTGCACACTATTATGTTCTCGTCGGAGCACGTGACCGAGGGTCACCCCGACAAACTCTGCGATCAGGTGTCCGACGCGGTGCTGGATGCGTGCCTGACCGATGACCCGTCCTCCAAGGTGGCGTGCGAGACGTGCAGCAAGACCGGGATGGTGATGGTGCTCGGCGAGATCACGACCAAGGCGCACTTGGACTACCAGGCCATCATCCGCGGGGCCATCAAGGACATCGGCTTCGATGACGCGTCAAAGGGCCTGGACTACAAGTCTTGCAACGTGCTTGTTGCCATTGAGCAGCAGTCGCCCGATATCTTCCAGGGTTTGCACAACTTCGATGGCGAGGATCTTGGCGCTGGCGATCAGGGTATGATGTTCGGCTACGCGACGGACGAGACGGAGACCCTGATGCCCCTGACGTACGAACTTGCTCGTGGTCTTGCGATGAAGTACAGCGAGCTTCGTAACAACGGAACCCTTGCCTGGGCCCGCCCCGACGCCAAGACTCAGGTGACGGTGCAGTACGAGTACGACCAGCGGAACAACAAGCAGCTCCTCACTCCCCAGCGTGTCGCTGTTGTGCTCATCTCTGCCCAGCACGACGAGCACGTGACGAATGACCAGATCCACAAGGACCTGATGGAGAAGGTGATCCGAGCTGTGATCCCCGCGAACATGCTGGATGCCGACACCAAGTACTGGCTGAACCCTCTGGCCGCTTCGTCATCGGCGGCCCCACGGTGATGGCCTGACCGGCCGTAAGATCATCGTGGACACGTACGGCGGCTGGGGTGCCCACGGCGGTGGCGCCTTCTCCGGGAAGGACCCCTCCAAGGTGGATCGCTCTGCTGCGTACGCCGCTCGCTGGATCGCCAAGTCCCTTGTTGCCGCGAAGCTGTGCAAGCGCTGCCTGGTCCAGCTGTCCTACGCCATTGGCGTGTCGGAGCCCCTGAGCATTTTGTGGAGAGCTATGGCACCGGCAAGTACGACGACGCGAAGCTGCTAGAGATCATCAAGAAGAACTTCCAGCTGCGCCCGTACGACATCATCAAGGAGCTGAAGCTGCGCCGCCCCATCTACTACATGACGTCCAAGTTCGGCCACTTCGGTCGCACGGACAAGAGCGGCGCCGGAGGCTTCACATGGGAGGTGCCGAAGAAGATTGTGGAGTAAATTTGTGCGTGCAAGAGCGGACACGAACCGCGAGTACACTGGTACTCGCGGCACTGCAGCCGCCTGGAGGTACAGTCATCCGTGCGCTCCGGTGTTCCCGGTTGAGCTGCTGTGACGCAATTTGCTCGAAGGAATCATCACGGGTTGCTGCCTGGCGGGCTCCACAGATGCGTGAGACAACGGCGAGTGCCGCTGCGACTTCCATGCAGGGCACTACTAGCAGCCATAGAATGAGGCCGCTGTCTCCCCCATCTCATCAATAACATCATGAAGTAATTTATACCGTTGTTTTGAATTGTGTTCTTTCTTTTTTTTTTATTATCCGGACCTCCTCTAGCATATGGCTGTTCCTTCGGTAACGAACGACAGCCACCACAATAAGCAGTTCAGGGAGAAGTCCTCGCGAAGGCGAAGCGTACCTGATTTTCTCCGAGTTTAATAAAACTACAGCTTTCGTTGTGCACAGTGGACCACGGTGACCTCCACTCCCGTGGAGGATGACGCTGTTTCTGGCAGCTCCGAGCGTGCTGCCGCTATCTTTGATATGCCTGTGAATTTCGATACCCGTGCATATTTGCGTTGCGTTCTCTTGCCCTTCCTCGGCGTCAGTTTTGTCTAGTGCGTAGTCGTATCAGGTTATTCAAATCCATCGATAATGTCCCTGCACACTATTATGTTCTCGTCGGAGCACGTGACCGAGGGTCACCCGACAAACTCTGCGATCAGGTGTCCGACGCGGTGCTGGATGCGTGCCTGACCGATGACCCGTCCTCCAAGGTGGCGTGCGAGACGTGCAGCAAGACCGGGATGGTGATGGTGCTCGGCGAGATCACGACCAAGGCGCACTTGGACTACCAGGCCATCATCCGCGGGGCCATCAAGGACATCGGCTTCGATGACGCGTCAAAGGGCCTGGACTACAAGTCTTGCAACGTGCTTGTTGCCATTGAGCAGCAGTCGCCCGATATCTTCCAGGGTTTGCACAACTTCGATGGCGAGGATCTTGGCGCTGGCGATCAGGGTATGATGTTCGGCTACGCGACGGACGAGACGGAGACCCTGATGCCCCTGACGTACGAACTTGCTCGTGGTCTTGCGATGAAGTACAGCGAGCTTCGTAACAACGGAACCCTTGCCTGGGCCCGCCCCGACGCCAAGACTCAGGTGACGGTGCAGTACGAGTACGACCAGCGGAACAACAAGCAGCTCCTCACTCCCCAGCGTGTCGCTGTTGTGCTCATCTCTGCCCAGCACGACGAGCACGTGACGAATGACCAGATCCACAAGGACCTGATGGAGAAGGTGATCCGAGCTGTGATCCCCGCGAACATGCTGGATGCCGACACCAAGTACTGGCTGAACCCCTCTGGCCGCTTCGTCATCGGCGGCCCCCACGGTGATGCCGGCCTGACCGGCCGTAAGATCATCGTGGACACGTACGGCGGCTGGGGTGCACGGCCCGCCTCTCCGTGGATCGCTCTGTGCGTACGCCGCTCGCTGGATCGCCAAGTCCCTTGTTGCCGCGAAGCTGTGCAAGCGCTGCCTGGTCCAGCTGTCCTACGCCATTGGCGTGTCGGAGCCCCTGAGCATTTTGTGGAGAGCTATGGCACCGGTACGACGACGCGAAGCTGCTAGAGATCATCAAGAAGAACTTCCAGCTGCGCCCGTACGACATCATCAAGGAGCTGAAGCTGCGCCGCCCCATCTACTACATGACGTCCAAGTTCGGCCACTTCGGTCGCACGGACAAGAGCGGCGCCGGAGGCTTCACATGGGAGGTGCCGAAGAAGATTGTGGAGTAAATTGCGTGCAAAAGCGGACACGAACCGCGAGTACACTGGTACTCGCGGCACTGCAGCCGCCTGGAGGTACAGTCATCCGTGCGCTCCGGTGTTCCCGGTTGAGCTGCTGTGACGCAATTTGCTCGAAGGAATCATCACGGGTTGCTGCCTGGCGGGGCTCCACAGATGCGTGAGACAACGGCGAGTGCCGCTGCGACTTCCATGCAGGGCACTACTAGCAGCCATAGAATGAGGCCGCTGTCTCCCATCTCATCAATAACATCATGAAGTAATTTATACCGTTGTTTTTGAATTGTGCCTTGTTTTCTTTCCTTTTTTATTATTATGCGGACCTCCTCTAGCATATGGCTGTTCCTTCGGTAACGAACGACAGCCACCACAATAAGCAGTTCAGGGAGAAGTCTTTTCGAAGGTGCAATACAACGGTATATATATATTTGTTTTTTTGGGGGTTGGGTTTTTTCTTTGAGGATATTTTTTTCGATCTTTTTGGATAGATATGAATAAGTTGTTTATTTTTTTGTTGGTTGATTTTGATGTGATGCGGTTGTGGGCCCTGCTTGTGTTTGTATGCCTACGGTATATTCTGTACTCTTCTCTCGTTTGTTTTTTCGTTTCTGTTCGTGTCTGCTTCTTCTCGGTTCTCTGATAGTGTGGTAGGAGAGTAGATGCGTGCTAGTCCTCGGACTTTGATTTGTTGTAGCCATGTATGGAGGCAGGCCGATCGACGGACGCGCCATCATATGATGGTGGAGGGAGCTATTAATCCTCGAGAATGGTTCAACTGGCATCCAAAGGAGTATCAGCCCTGGTACTTTGATGAACACAAATTTTTTAGTATGAGCGGCAGCAATATGCTGCGAATCACCATCTGCTGTGCCATCAGGTTTACCTGAAGGACATGGAGCAGCTCTTTCTTTATCCGGAGCCTACGACACATATTATTGACTGCCGCACGTCAACGTCGAAGATGCACCGGTGGGTACCCTACAGCTGCTGGCTGCCTAGAGATGAAGTGGAGTATGCCCTGCAGCTGTCCAATGAAGAGTTCCGATATGTATGGCTTTTAAAGCCGGGTAAATCTCACGATATTATTCTCGTCTCGCACGACGGTCTGGCGTCGGAGCAGGCAGGGTGGGAGTTCAAGAAACAGTATTACCAACACGTATACAATTACCGTGGCGGGACGAACGAGCTTTTTCAAGAAACATATACAGACTTTCACCTAAAGGAGAAGCTGGACCCGTGGAAGGGCCCCTACCCACAGAATAGTATTTTGTGGATAAGTGGAGCAAACGAAAAGTATTGATGCGAACGGCCCCTTTGACAGGCAATACGAAATGCAGGACTTTGCGCTGCCGGATCTCGAACTCGAACGGCCGCGGCACTCGGAAGACGGTCCACGCCAACACATGCCGTATGGTCTGCAGTAGACGTTGCGCATACTTGGGTCACATACTTGTTAGAAAGTCAAGAAATCCGGCTTCGGTTCCCAATTTCTTGCAAGAAGGCACCCACTCACTCACAAAATAATATATATACATATTTCAGCGCGATTGTCGCGCTGGGTTGCCCTAAGGCTCGATTGCACTGAGACAGCCATTTATGCGGCAGTTACGCCGTCGTAATGCCCACTGTATTTCTTTCTTCTTCATTTTGTCATTCTTTACTGTGATTCGGCGATAGATATATTATAGATATATTATGCCTGCATGTAGTTGTCACACCGCATTAGCTGTGTGAGCTACCCTGGCATCTGGACAATCTCGGATCAAGCCCCCTAAAGGCAGCTAGTTTCGTCAGACAGAGATGCAGCGCTTCAGGGTTATGTGGACACGACGAATCGGGCAGAACTCGTGCTGTTGGTCTGCGGGCTCCGCCATAACAGTTTCAAGACGCGGTGTTTCCCAGGAATCTCGACGGCGCTTCTGTGCGGATAACACGAGAGGACGCTCTGACCGCGTGCGTGAGCTCATTTCACAGTTAAAAGCGAAAAGCAAAGAAGGTGAGGGGGTGGCCCGGGACTACTTCAGTCGTTTGCATCCTCGCAACCAGAAGGATGTTCTCAAGGCACTTCAACAGCGGCTGAAGCGGCAGCACGACTCGGGGCTTACGAAATACTTTAGTCCTTCCTTTCGACGTTCCTTCTACTTCCGTGAGGAGGACCTCGAAGAGCTCAGTACGCTTGGCACAGGACCCGGCGGCCAGGCCACCAACCGCCGTAAGCAGACCGTGGTGCTGCGGCACCTGCCGTCGCAGCTTGTGAAGGTGAGCCGCTTCCCGTCCCTTCGAATGAACCGCCGCGCGGCTCGTGAGCTGCTGAACCTTCGCCTGGAAGAAAACTGGCTGGAAGCCGGTCGCTACTGGGCAAGGCCCGTCTCGCCTGGCAGCGGCGGACAACACGCCGAGCACGGCTGGTGCAACGCCTGGCTGTACGGGGCGCGGTGCTGGCTCCAGAACGTCGTGCTCGCGTGCCTACAGCGCATTCCTGCTCGGGGAGGTGCCTCTGCCTCCGTACGCCATCGCAGGACTCGAGGGGCTCCAGCTGCAGTCACCTGTGTTTGTAACGACACTGCTGGACACGGAGTGCCGAAATTTATGGACGATACTCGCATCCGCCTATAGTGTTGCTAACCCTCAATACCCTGCGCTAGAGCCGGCCCAGCGCACTTCTTCTGGTGCGCTCGACGGCTCGGTTTACTGTGTCCCGGGCTACTGAAATTTGTTTTCCCAACTGGCCGTGACGGTCCTGAGTCCGCAGCGGAGCTGGCGCGCTGCTCCTCGAGCCCGCTGGTGCACCGAAGGGTAGAAGCCGCACTTCGTTGTCTCTGCGAGCTCTTTGGTCTGGAGTTATGCAAAGTGCCGGGATCGTCGCGCTGCGCAAGGACGGACTTAATTGGATCCAGCTAAAGAGTCGCATGCGCTCCGGCAGTGACATCACGAACGTTGCGGCGGTGGTGTGGCCGCATGTCCTCTGTAGCCTGTCCGACTTAGGCATGACGCCAGAGAAAGCGGGCGTGCATCATTTTTTTCCCGGCAATGCGACATCTTCACAAGGCGGAGAGTGTCAACCTCTGCAGACTGCAGAATGGATCCAGCGAGTTAAACGAGTAACACAAAAATGATTTTAATCTTCTCTTCTTTTATTTCTGTCCATGAACCCTGTAGGGATGCTGTGGGTCCTCCTCACCCCATACGAACTCCTTGAGTTTTTTCATGTCTTGTCCTTCTTTTGTGATACTACTTTTGTTCAACGATTCAGACGCATCAACATCTTTACCAAGCATTGCCATGGCTGCCTTCAGCGTTCTTCTGGGCGTGCAGCTGCCTTACGCCGTTGAGGTGCTCATTTTCCTTGCCCTGGCCTACGCCGCGGCATACCTGATCACTTTCGTTACCTTTGCTCGAGCTCACAAGTTTAAGATTCCCGGCCCCACCTTTGTCGTCCCGGTGGTCGGGGGCATTATCGAAATGATTAAGGATCCCTATGGCTTCTGGGAGAAGCAGCGCCAGTACAACCCCACGGTTACAGCTGGACTTCCATTGCCAATCAATTCGTCGTGTTCGTGACCCGCGCTGATCTATGCCAAAGATTTTCGCCCACAACAGCGAGGATACTCTCACTCTTCAGCTTCACCCGAACGGTGATCCTGGGCGATAACAACATCGCGTTCCAGAGCGGTCCTGGCCACAAGGCTCTGCGCTCGAGCTTCATGAACCTGTTCTCTGTGAAGGCCCTGTCCCTCTACCTTCCCATGCAGACGGCACTCATTCACAAGCACATGGATCGCTGGATCAAGGACTATCCTTACGGCAGCACCCCGAGGAGATGCGCTCTCATATCCGCATGAACTGCGAGACCTCGCAGACAGTGTTCCTTGGGAGCACCACAATCGCGACGAGTTCACCCGCAACTACGATATCATCACCCATGGCTTCCTTTCCAGCCCGCTCTACCTACCTGGCACAGCGCTGTACAAGGCCGTTCAGGCTCGCAAGATCGCCATGCACGAGCTCGAGATGGCCGTCTGCCGCTCCAAGGAGGCGATGGCCAAGTCCGACGCGAAGCCCACGTGCCTGCGGACTTCTGGTCCCTCACCGTGCTTGCAAGGACGAGGAGACGGAGGAGTTCCGGTTTCTGCAACTCTGCGAACCATGCCATGCCGAACCATGAGGACTTCCACTTGAGCCTCGAGGACGCTGTCCACCCCAGCTTAACAAAATCACGTGCGAGCGATGCTGACCGTCCGAGATCCTGAGCGCGTCCGCGCTCAGCAGAGCGCCTGCGCTCCAACAATCGAGGAACTTACCTTCGACTTGGTGCAGGAGATGACCTTTACCCGCAAGCTGTTTGAGGAGTACGGCACAATCAAGAGCTGCAAGGTCATGACGGATGCTAACGGAAACAGTCGCGGCTTCGGTTTTGAGCTTCTCCACCGCCGATGAGGCTAACGCTGCTCTTCGCGAGATGTACGGCCGTATGCTCGATGGCAAGCCGCTGGTAGTGAACATTGCCCAGCGACGGGATCAGCGTTACACCCTGCTGCGGATGCAGTTCCAGAAGCGTCTTGCTACCTTTGCGAGGCAACTCCGTGGAGCCCAGATGCCGCCTCCTGGCCGCTTTAACCGCCCCCCTCAGGGTCCTCCCCCCGGTCACCCGATGGGCTACGACCACCCGCCGATGCCCATGCCCATGCCGCAGCCCATGCCCTCCATGCCCACACCTGTGCTCAGCTCATCCACTCCGAAGATGGCACCGCCTACCCCATCTCTGCATCCCCGTCGAGGAGTATCTTCCCTCGCTCTACGCTGCGACGCCCTCGCCTGGAACCGCCGCTTCCCGCGATTCAGACCTTCGGATGGAGTCGTGGGAAGCTTACCGGCATGCTCTTGGAATACGAAGCTGAATTTGTGTACCAGCTCCTGCGCAATCCAGATATGCTGCAAGAAAAGGTCAACGAGGGAATCCAGGCCCTACGAGAAGAGGATCAACGACGATAAAGGGTTTGCAATACGGAGAGAAAAAGGGCCGAACACTAATACCTCCCGCCTCCATACGTTTTTTCGCTCAACCTTTAGCCGCCCGTTGCTCTGGTTATTTTGCCCAACGCGTGTTCACTAAGCATCAGAGCAACAAACAATTTTCGTTAAAGTAACCAATTTTTATAAAGCATACGATAAGCCATGAGCAACTATCCTTAATTTTTATTTTGCGTTCTCTCAGGCGTTTTGAAAGAGAAACGTTCTCTGTGAAAGACATGTTCTCTGTGAAAAGTTTGAGAATCGAGCATCGGCATAGAGTGCCGACAAATGAACTGTGCTACCCACCTCGTGTTGGTGATGCTAATTGTTCTTCTAATGTGGGAATGAGCAGACAAAGGGCTATAAATATATATTGTTTTCTTCTCTCTGTTGTTTTTCGTTAAACATTATCTCATAGGTGTTCTTTGAAATCAGATGGGTTATGAACGGCAATCCTATTCTTGCACAGCACTTCGGCGCCGGACCCTATGCGCAGGCGTGCTCCAGCCCGAATGGTAGCGATGACGATGACTACGATGCATCCGCTGGCTTCTCAAAGTTTGGAAGTACGTCTTACAGAAAGATAATCTATTTCAAGTCCAAGGGTCAGGCCCCTATCTGTGAAGCGAATCCTGCTCTTCCTGCGGCACGATCGCCTTTGGCTCCATTGATGCCTGCAGAGCAGCCCACGGACTACGATTCCAGGCCTGAAGAGTCAAGGGAGTCGGACATCTGTGCCAGTGCAGAGTCTGGTCACTCCAACGGCACCGCAACCCCCGGATGACGCCGGGCACCATGAGGGTGCTCCTCCACCGCCCAGCGCTGCCCCAAACCTGAGTGAGCTCATGCTGCATTCAAGGGGCGTGCTGGAAGACGCCATGCGTATCTGCGAAGAATCGCGCCGCACTGCAGAAGTGCCATGGCAACCACCAACAACGATCGCGGATCAAAGCCCCGAAACGTCTCTGACCAGCACAGCAGCGGTTTCTCCAGCCCAGGGAAGTGATGGTTCGAAAACTGTACCGTCCTCGTCATTCGATGTTCCACACACACATCCACTTTCTTCTGCCCCTGAAGAGAAGGCCCCCCGGACCTCTGGTTCCCTCTTTGCGCCCTTCTCCTCGTATTGATAATTCTGCTGCTAACGCCGCCGCATCCAGAGATCCACAGCAGATCGTTGTGACACTTGTGCGGGACCCTGCGTCTATTGTCGAGCGACGACTGAGCCGTAGACCAGCTGCCCGAAGGGCCGTCCCCTTCGGTGGGAAGGTCTATGTGTCCCGCACATCAGATCAGATAATAGAGAAGATGAAACAGCAGCCAGGATCTCCTGTGGCGCTGCCGAATAAGCCCCAGCAGCCTCGTGACGTTGCGAAGAGCAGTGAGAGCAGTCTCCCACGGACAGACATCAACCCCAACATGTTGTCGGTAGAGACATTCGGAACCATCTTGGAGAAGCTCACGGAGTTTATGAGGGTGCAGCAGCCCCTCGAAGGCTCTATCCCACCACTGGATGCCACTGGGTCCTGGTTACGCAAACGCTCAGAAGCGCTAGGAACACCAACACGCCAAAGCCAGACTCTGAGTCCGCCGACACCCCGTGGGGTCACACTTAGTGGCGACCGGAGGCCGATGAGAGGCCCATCACAACGAAGACGCTTCACCGCAACGGGGCAGGGCAGAGCGGTGCAAAAGGTTCCGTGCTATGCGCTCCCAACTCAAAACTGGTTATCGAAGCACCCTAAGGAGGTAGATGCATCTATTGGCTGCTACTCCTCAGGGTCTGCTGGTATTTCTGGTGACTAGAGGCAACTAGAAACTCGGTTTAGTCCAAAGTAAAAAGGATATAAATCACTTAAAAAATGGCACATGTCTGGCATGTGTGACACGCTTTGTTTTGTCTCACCATGAGGCTGCGGTGATTTTTTTTTATGTGTTTTTGGTTTTGCTGTTGTTGTTCTCTCTCTTTTTTGATAATGGTGGGAGGCGACTCGCTCGATCGTGAACACAGTAAAGAAGGAATTTTCAGTGTGAATTATTTCGCCATGAGTTCCATCGAGGAAATCGAAAAGGTTGTGCTGTTGGTGGAGAAATCCTTCAAATCCTGGGTCCGAAATGATTATGAACGACAGAATCTCACCAGCAACAATTTGGCCAGATTAGGAAAGGCAAAGCTAGATCTATGTTCGTTCCGTGGAGATTACGTCAGCACTCTCCGACAGCGAATTGGTACCTTGGAACACACACTGGTGAATCAGGAAGCTGATTATCAGCAACGAGCCGAAACGAGCCATGCGTTTAAGATTGATTTTGAGGATTCGGGCGACACTAATGAAGAGATAGACGCAGCAGAGAAAGGCCCTTGCAGCGCAAGAAAAAGCAAAAGCGGCAAAGCGCAAAGCAAGGCGTGGCGCTGGGGCCAAAAAAATACAACTAATAGCGGACCCGGAAGAGGATGCGCCAGAACGCCCTACGGGGTCCCCAGAACCTGCTCCTGCAGTCAATGAGAGCCCATCACGGGAGATGAAGAAGATAGAGAAGGCTCGATTCTCTCACCAGCCTAGCAGCGAGATTCCCAAAGAAGCTGTGGGGGGATGGCATGGCCTTCGCCCTCCCTGGAACGCCATTCACTGGGGTTGAGTTCGATACCGCTGTAGAATATGATTTTCAGAAATGTTTCTGCCGGGTGGAGTTGTATCGTTGTGTTTTCATTGCCGGTCTGCGTGGAAAGCCCCTGAAAAGCCTTGACCCTTCAGCAGAAACAATTGCCGCTCGGCAACTAGATGAAGTACGGGGAGATGAAGCAGCGAGCAGTGAGGGTAGTGATGCAGATATGGGTGACGAGGACACTCCAGATACTCGAGATGACCTCGCCCTGCTATCTGAGCACCTTATCAAGCAATACGATGCAGATGAAGCGGAAGAGGAGGACATGTCAAAGACACTGTTCCCTCAAGCGGTCCGCGGGGATGACTGCTGGTGGATTCATGGAATATCCGCCAGTGTATGGACTGTGCTGCTCTGCCACGGCGGGTACTTCGCTGGAGGAGTTTTTTCTGGCGGGAAGTGTCTCGTTCACAAGGCGTTTCAGCGGTATGTTGTGCGGAAAAAACAAGGAGGAAAACAGTCGAGTGCCCAGAAGGACGGTGGGAGTTTCGGCAGCATTGGCTCTCAAATTCGAGCAGCACAGGAAGTGAAGTGGCGAATTGATGTTAGAGATCTTCTGCTGGAGTGGAAACGTTTTATTGATGCTTCTTCTGTCATTCTATACGCTGCTCCTGGGCCCTCCAACCGTTCGATCCTAGTAGATTTTTCACTAGTACCGAGAGGAGCTTCTGATAGCAAGACGGCGGAGCTTCCTTCGCCCGTCAGTGTGAAGGATCCCAGGGTTCGCAAGGTCCCAATAACAACACATCGCCCATCCTTCGCTGAAGTGCAGCGAATTTATGACGAAGTTAATGCAGTCAACATTGTGTACGTGGAGTAAGATGGAAGAACGATTAACAAGCGCTGTTGCAAGAATATATATATATAACTTCACAAGGCATGTGGTACATCTCATACGGAATGTGGTACGCCATTGTGTTGCTCCAATGCTAATAATAATAAACTTTTCCCCTCGCATTTCTTCGTTTGAGTAAAATATTAGTCTCTTGCTAGCTCTTAAGCGAGTGCAGTAGCAGAACTCCACTGTTATATGCTCTTTTAGAGTTGGTGCGATGTCGTTGTTTCAGAGACCGCATTTAGCCGCCTGCGAAGGATGCATCGAAATGGGCATCAATTTCGATGTCTTTCGAACTATAGAAGGATATGCCGAGTGGGAGGCAGAGGTGACAAAGGAAATCCAGGAGGTTTACGACGAGACACCGGAACGCTATGCGTGCTTCACATACAGCACTTCGGAAACGCCAAATATTTTCGCATCAGAGATCAATGATCACGTGTTTGACATGGTGAAGGCTTTTGATGAAGCGAGGCGGCTTGTCGAAGTCCTCCAAATAGAGCTGGCGGAATCTGTGGCGCAGAACGAAGCCACGGAAGCGCAGCGGGACCCAGAGAAGAAACTGACGCGTAAGGAACGCAAGCAACAGGCAGAAGAGAAAGCTCACATCAAGGATGTCAAGAAGCGCCTCGCGCAAGCCGAGTACGACATCACGTGTTTGCAGCTAAAACTCGCCAACGTTTTCAAGATGGTTAAGGTTCGTGTAGTGTACATGCAGAAGTAGGTTCAAGTCTGTCGTCAAAAAAAAAAAATAGATGTGTAAAGAATACAAAACTCAACAACAACAACAACAATATATACCTGTAAGTCAGTTAGCTCTGTGCACTTCTGATTCGTACGTAGTTGGAATGCTTGGTTGTCTGTGTGAGTCACATGAAATAGCCACTCCCCCTTTTATTATTATTATTATTATTATTATTGGGAAGGAAGGCGTCGGAGGTTACAGCGCTTTCAGTTTAAAACAAACAGTAAGGCAACGCTACACACGGGCGTCGATATCCAATCCCCATTTTGACGTTGTGTTCTCATGGCAGCCTCTCCACCCGCGAAAAGGAGACGTGTGGAGCCCGATTTGCCACTGGACCTTAGCGCTCTACCAGCAGTGCAAGAGCTGGTGCGTGAAAAAAACAAGCAGAGCCGGCCAAAATGGAGATTAAGGCCAGCAGAATTCTTTAACGAAACGTTCATTTCGCTTGGTCAGGCAGCTGTGGAGGACTCTTCCAAAGTAGATACTTTGATTGACTTCACCACTGAGCTACTGGAGAAGCATAACACATTGCCGGGCAACACAGCGGCGTCAAAGGTTCTGCATTTGTGGGGTGGGAATGGGTTGATCTCCAGCGGGGTTCGCCTGATAACGAAAATGCTGGATGGGAGGTCGATGGTACCACAGAGTGAGTTCGAGAAGTGCTTCGAAGAGCGGACGGTCACAGTCGCTCTGCGCCTCTGCGTCAAAAGCGAGGAAGCAGATGCCCAATGTTTAGTGAAGCGGCTAATGGACGTCCTACCCAGGGACAAGTACAAACGACGCATGTTTTCTCCCTTGCTTGAGCGAGCCATGAGTGAGAAAAGCCTTACCGGGGGGCTGGAGCTCCTAGAGCTAGCAGAGCAGCGAGGCATTGAACTCTGGGATGCAGATTACAATCGTCTCCTCAGTACCATCCAATCTGTTCTCACTGGGGGTAAAGTAAATCAGGAAAGCGCAGCGGAATATGCCGAGCGAATACTGAGTGTCATGGAGCAGCATCATCCCGTAGTGGGGGCAGATAACGCTAAAATTCTGGCAAGTGTTCTGTCAGGGACCCCTGCTGCTGTTTCTTCTGCGGGTGTGTGCGAACGCTGCAAATGCCATTTAACAAGTTTTGATCTCACCGTTCCGCAACGCCAAGAGCTGATGGAAGATCTCGTGGAGAAACTTATTCGCCCAAAGCTAGAAGGAGTCTTCGAGAAGGACAAGATTTCATCCGAGGAAGTTGAACGACGGTGGTCGGAGTTCGATGCGTTCAAGAAAGAAGTGTCTGACATAGATTTCGATACAGTAATTGATGGAGCCAACGTAGGGTATTACGGGTTGAACAGTTGGTATAAGCAAGCTAAAGACGAGCTCCTTCGCTCACAAGGAATTGATCCTGAGAGCGTCACGCTAAAGGTGCGTGAGGAAGTCCCTTTCCCTGTAGATGTTTCTCCAAAGTTTTCTATTATTGAAGACATGCGAAAAAAGGCCGTACTTCATAACAAAAAACCCTTGATTGTGCTGCATGATCGGCACCTCCAGAACGCCACAACAGGAAGCAATAAGGACGTGCTTGACCAATGGCGATCCATCAGAGCTGTTGTATCTAGCCCTCCTTTTCTGAACGATGACTTCTGTTGGCTCTATGCAGCGCTTATGAAACAGAACGTTTTTATTATTTCTAATGATCAAATGCGCGATCACCACTTTTCGCTGCTGAGCCCGCGGTGCTTTACAAGGTGGCGTCAACGGCATCGTATTACGTTCACCACTCTGTATCACCAGGCTACGGGTAGCGTGATGTTGAACTTGAAGATGCCCCGTCCGTACTCGGTGTGGATTCAGAGAGCTGTTGCTGCGTGCTACCTTGGTGGCAAGACCCATCATTGGCACATCCCGTATGTGAACGAGGTTGAGATTCTCGATCAAGCATCGAACCGCGTCACGTCGACGGCCTCGGACGTGGGGCTGTCGAAGGATGGTGATGATGTGTGTTCCTCTTGGATGTGTACCTTCTAGTTCTTGATGCCCCCAGAGAGGACAGCTAAGCTGTCCTACTGTTGTTGTTGTTGCTTTCTTAGCGATTAAGATAAAACGTCATTTTTCTTTTCTTTTTCTTTTTTTGAGTGGGGCACCGGTGAGTGCTGTGAAGAACTCAGCGGTGCGTGATGGCGGGATGCATTTTGGAATCAATTCGAACTTCCATAACGGTCATGATGCTTCTTTCCTTCTGCTTCTTGTTTTGGTTTCTTTCTGATAATCATCTCTATATTTATGTTGCTTTTGTCTGTTGTTGGTATTCGTGCTTCTGTTGAAGGCTGACTTGTAATCTCGAATGACGAAGGGTACCACCTCGCAGGGTGCGCGCCACGGCCGCACTCACATCCTCTGCCGCCGCTGCGGCCGCAACTCCTACCACGTTCAGTGGGAGCGCTGCGCTGCCTGCGCCTACCCCCGCGCCAGCCGCCGTCGCTACAACTGGTCCGTCAAGGCCATCAAGCGCCGGAAGACCGGCACGGGCCGCTGCCGCTACCTCAAGGTGGTGAACCGCCGCATCGCTAACCACTTCAAGACCCCCAAGGCCTAAAGAGTGAGCCCCTCAAGTCAGCGTTTCAGCTGTTTTTGTTGTTTATTTCAAGAAAAAATACATATAAGAAAACGAATAAGCGGAGCGAAGAGCTTAGCAATCGCACCAAGCTGTAGCGGTTAGCTTTTCCCGTGTGACACACTGTCATATTCACTTGCTTTCTCCTACTCCCGTTTGCTTTGCTCTATCTTTGCTGATTTTGTTCTTGTGTTTTCCCTATAAAAAATAAAAAAAATGAGTTTCCTTCATGTTAGAAAAAAAAAATAATAATAATTGCATGTCTATTTGTGTGCGCGCGACATAGCAATGCATCATCTGAGAGGCCTTCTCAGAAAGCCATCGGAAAAGTTGCTTCGAAAGTTCGAAGTAACCGTAGCCTCTCGGAAGTCTGTTCCGCTACTAAAAGACTGCTTTACAGCGGCACGCTTTGTGGATTCTGAAGGGTCTGTGACCAATATTCAGCTGTTACGGGTTCCTTCCCTGCTCCAATTACTGGATAAGGTGCCTCTCAGCGACGGCAAAGAAGTTCTCAGAGAGGCTGTCAAAGTATGCTCCAATTGTAAAGATGGTCATCAATGTGGCACGGACCCTGAAACAGACGAAGAGCCCGCACTCTACGTGAAGAGCAGCGCGTCTGAGGCTGGTGCAGAAGCCGTGCATCGGCAGCTGCAGCTCCTCTATCGACTGGAGGGGAAACTCTGCGCATCGCACGAGGAAGAAGTGGAACGGATTTCCGAGAAGATTCTCGAAGAGTGCAAGCAAGGAATTGTTTCTCAGTTTACGAGTGCGCTGTTCAGAGGACTGTTGCAGGAGTTATCCCTCAAGGATCCCAAAGCTGCGTTGTCTCTAGTCCTGGCAGCTGGGGACCGCCTCCCCATTTGTGGAGCGGCAGCGCCGTTGGCAGAGCTGGTGAACTTGTCTTCCGATGATGCGATATGCACCTTCTTCAAAACCTTTGCGCCCATGGATGCTGTCTTGTCAGCGTCACAGACAGCAGCGACTTCTCTTGCTGTGCGAGTGCGGAAAGAACTGAGCGGAGCCAGTGAATTGGGATCTACGTGCCCCTCCAAGACAGAGCTGATACGCTATTGCCAGGAGTACAGGGTGGATCCTGGCACCGTGTTCCCAGCAGACGCCTACGCGATACAGCAATGGGCTTCAGGCTTCTTTTCACCCGAGGCACTTCCCTGTGAGCGAAGGAAATCGATTATAAAAGTAGTCAAAGAACGAAATTTACTACCTCGACGAACAAGTATGAACGCCCTCAGCGTGTGGTGTGGTAGTGACCTCGAGAAGGAATGGACGGCGCACTTTTTGACATCCGAGAGTCCTCTCGTAAAGACCGTCGGGTGTAAAGTAGCAGATATTAGCTCAACTATTGCTCGACGATCCTCCATGGCTCTAGTGATGAAAGATCCTCAGCGTAATCTTGTAGACAACAGACTACTGCGCTTTTACCAGCAATGTCTAGAGCGAGGGGATATTTCCGCTGAGGACCGCTCCTTCTCTTCCTTCATGGACGCGTGTGGTGAATGCCACGAGGAGGATGAGCTTCCGGAGGTCATACGATTCACTATAGCGGCGCCCTTGGATCGGCTCACCACGGTGGGGGAGGCGTTAGTGAATTTAGCGCCAAGGTCCTCCTATTGGACTTCACTACTCCAGCATCGACCCGCGGCCATCCATCTTCATATTGCTCCTTTCAACGAGGTCCGTGTAGAGGTTTACCTTCCGCGTCAACACGAGTGCGTGGCAGTGGCAAAAGACTTGGCAGAGCAGCACCTGATCCCACCGCTAGATATTGTATGGGAGGACGAGGAGCTACTGGTCATCAGTAAGCCTCCCGGTTTGGCGACGACGCGCCATGCGCTGTCCTGCACGCAGGCGTCCGACGCGACTCTCACGGACATGATTTCCATTCTTCTTGTGCACCGGTACGATTCGTTGGCTCCGCTGCCACGCAACGGTCTTGTCCACCGACTGGACAGCGAAACGTCCGGCTGCGTGGTCGTTGCAAAAACCGAACGGGCCATGGTGTCACTACGACACCAGTTCGGAACCAACGCGTCATTTTCCCTGTTCACCAAGTCGTATGTGGCGTTGTGCGTCGCTTTGGAAGAGAATCTGGAGAACATTCCTCTCTCCGGAACGCTAAAGGACCCTTCGGACCCTAAGGTCGTCACCACGTATACGATTCTCCGCTTCTTCGCCAAGAGCCGTATCGCGGTGGTGGAGTGCCAGTTGCAGCAGGGAAAGAAGCACCAGGTGCGGCGCCACCTCGCTGCTGTTGGGTTACCACTGGTCGGCGACGTGGTGCACGGTGGGGCGGCGTGCATACAAGCCTGTATCAGTCGAACAGCGCTGCATGCCGCTTCCGTGTCCTTTTTGCACCCCTGTCACGCAGAGGTCGTCTCCTTCACGGCACCCCTCCCATCAGACTTTCTCACGGCGTTCCAATTGCTGGAGAAGATGGAGCAGTAAATCAAAAACGATAAAGTACAAATTCCCCCTTGTATATAGCCTATCATGCGCTATCCGTATTGCATTTGTTGGGATTGAGGAAAACCGAATAATAATTTTTCCTCGCTACACGTGTTTTTTTTTTCCCCACTTCGCTATGTTTTGTCAGATTGTGATGGGGGGTCGGTGAATCTTATGAATAGTTTGTCCGACCTAGAGGAGCAAATAGTTCTGCTCAATTCCTTGAGCAAAGTTAGCGCAAAAACGTTGGATTCTTTTGCAGATGTTTCTCACAGCATTTCTGTTCGGGCCCATCAGATATTTCGCGATGTTAAACCATGGGAGGTTGCTCTAGAAAACATAGAAGCGACCATCGAAGAGATCTCAAAGGCGGCCAAGTGCTATCACCAGCCCCCAGCGCTCAAGGCAGTGCTGACGGAGAAGGACACCCATCCGGACTCCATTGCAAGGTGCATGGACTACCTCGTCTACACGGACGAGTACTTAACCAGTCACCCACCAAATGAATACGGTGAAATCATTCGAGCACAACTTGATGACCAACTCGACCGCATCGTTACCGTGAGTGAGAAGTTCATCCGTAATGCTTTTGTGGCGGCTCTCAAAAAGCCGCCTGGGGAGGCGCTCGCACCCAAGGATGGAAATAAAATTATCAAAAACTGTAAGGCATTGACTGGGGTTTCTGAAGTTCTATCGCGGTTAGCTCAACACTTCAATCGCACCGAAGTCGTGGTAGTAGATACGAAGCAGCTGTTGGAAACGAGACTAAAAAACACAGTGAGTATTCTATTTTCTTCTGCCCCGGCAGAAGACGATGTGCGGCAGAACAGTTCGGCGGTGCACGCCAGTGGTCAGCGGCACCATTATCATCGTGGTGATCATCGATTGCTTGCTATTAGCAAAGAAGCGAGACAAATGGTGAAGGAGGTGGCGGACTGCATCCACATTCATATCATTCGACCTATGGATGAAGACTTCTCGGTGGTGGACATGCCTGGCGAACTGGCAACAAAAATATTCGATATCGTCGCAGATAAGGCACGGACTGCGATTCATTTCGATAAGCGAGTGCTTCGAGACCCGACGTCCATGTTTCTCGCCTCCCGAGGGCAAGGTGTAGGGCTCTATCCCGGGGCCCGCACCTTTCAGGATATTATTTTCGTCGGTCTGGATATCATGGAGGATATGTGGGGATGGAAACAGTTGATCCACCGTCTCCCAGGTGACAATAACGAAGCCAAAGATCACGTGGATGAGGCAGTAGATTCTTTTGCTATGATGGTGCGGGAGCTTTTGCTCGGCTACGTAGATGCTGCAGGTGGAATTTCAAAAGAGCTTCTGCAAGAACGAACACGACAAAACAAACGGACAGAGTGGTTCCCCGCTTTGGATTGCACAGCACATGAATCCTCTACCAATCTTTTGTATTTCCAGAAGGTTTTGTTTTCTTCCTTCTACGGCGCCATGAAACTAGCTCTGTTTGGTTGTGCCCTCGATTCCTCATCAGATTATCAAGCAGTGAAGGAAGTGGAGGACTTTTTCTCCCGGTGTGTTTTGGGCCACATGGAAGATATGCTTACAATAGGTACAGCAGCTAAAGAACTCCTCAGCGAAATGGAGCAAAATACGAAGTCCAAGAAAAGGCACGCACACTATGAGTCGTTGTCCTTCATCTCTGTTGATGTGTTTGTGATCAACAACGCTCTTTTTCTATCTCAGAGTTACATGAAAGCGAATTGTTTTACGCGGCGAGCGATACCTCCCGTTCCTGGGAGTGATGACAAGGGCCGACACGAGAGCAATCCCACTCCAGTAGTAGCCTCGGCAATGGAATATTTGCAGGATGAAGTGGACCGCAGTGTCGAGGGATTCGGCCTGGAATGGGAGAAGTGCTTCCCGCCACTCCCTAGGGATATCACAGTTGCCCCAGTTGGTGGAGCCACGTTGAAGAAGACCCAGATAGCGTCCGTGAAGGGGTGGTTCGCCGTGGTTCGCAGCAGAATCGCGGAGTATACCCTTGGCTGTAAAAGAGAGGCGGTAATGGATACCGACGTGCGCAGAAAGCTCATTCGAGGGGCTTGTGATACAGTAGAGAGAAAATATGAAGAAATGACAGCGGCGCTTCAGCCGTTCGTAGGATGGGGGGAGGCGCTGCAGTCCACGCTCTGTAGTTCGCAGGACAGTATGTCAGATATACGAACTATTTTTTAGCTGCATTTCTTTTCATAGCGATGAGATGTTGGTACCTCTTGTTGTTGTTGTTGCTTCTTTTCGTACTCGATCTATGGGAACAAAGGCGAGTAGTAGTGGTGGATGGAGTCTGGCACTCTGGTGCCTGGCGGAGTGGCCCTGCGGTTGTTTCCTTACCGACTTGCTTAGTGTCCGCTCTTTCTCCTCCCTCTTCATTTTTTCAATTACTCTGCTGGGATATAATACAAAGGTGTAAACAAGGCCGCGTACTCTGTACCTCTATAGCATATGTATTAGAGAACCACTGATATATCTTTCTCGATTTTTTTGATTTTTTTTTAACACTTTTTTTTAGGTGGCGAAAAGGAATATCTCCAAAAGCATGGACAAAACAGCAGACATCCCTCCGGATAGCAAATGGCTTCGGGCAAAGGAGATAAAAATCGATCCGTTTCTGCCAGCGTCAACGGACGGAAAGAGGCGCTTTGACTCACGGAAAGTTTTTCGTCCAAAGAAATTAACCCAATCTGCTTTTCATGTGACAAGTACAAAAAAAAACCCTAGTTTTAGTACCAGCCCTACTCAAATGGCGAACGTCAATGCCAAAGGAGCTGGTAAGTCTGGAGCGCGTCGGGGAGCTCCTAGTCAGACAATTCTCTCGGAAGATGTGGGACAAAACATCTGGGCTAGCAGCGTGAGAATGGCGCGACCCAAGAACATTTCAGAGGGTCACTCAGTTGTAGAACCAAAGGGGTCCCGTGCTCCTATTCGAGGAAAACCCCCTGTCGAATCTCCGCAGTCGCTGCTCATTGAGGGGAACTCTGTTTGCTCCGGGGACATTGCGTACGCCTCCCACGCCTTAGATCACCTTACATCATGTGTAAAGGAAGAGCGGAAGTTGCGAGAGCAGCTCGATATGGTCAAATATGCAAAGCTGCAGGCTTTCCGCTCCGTGATTAGCATGTTCCGCAGTTACGTGCAGCACCCGTCCATTCGAACACACCCGGAGGCGAAGACCATTGCCCGTTGTTCTGTGGTGACGAAAACCCTGACAACGGTCATTCAAACATTTCTGCGGTACACGCAGTCACGGCAGCTCGTTGCGGGCATGATGCATCATCAAAGAATGAGGACATTAGGGTCGCCCTCGGAGAATGATCGTACTGCAGCTAGTGTGTTCTCGGAGCGTGCTGCTCAATCCTTGGGGAGCGACTACGACAGAGCTAGCCGATCTGTGGAAGATCTTCTAGATGAGCAGGAAGTGAACAAACTGAAACAGCTGTATTTCGATTACTACGACTGTGAAGTAGTGAGTATTGGAACACCCGAGCTGTCGAATGCGAGCTTAGCAGATCCTCACGAGGTTTTATGCATCGAAGAAAGTAGAAGTTCCAGTGAAAAGGAAACGCCCGAGAACAAGTCCATATAGCTGTCCAGCCCGAAGTCGAAGAAAGAGCGGTTTCATTTTTTTGTTAGTTTTTTTGAGTTGATTCTTTATTTAGTCATCAAGACGGTGTTACCCTTGACTCAGGGGCATTCCCGAGATGGTGTACTTTTTTTTTGTCTTATGTCTCCTACGTCCACTTTGCGCGTGGCCACAGTTGCTGTATATCGCTGTTTGTGCCTCATTGAGCAACCTCCTCGCTCAACGTAACAACAATAGAAGAATAAAGGAAAGTACTAGAAGAATACTTTGAACAGATCTGATCAGAAATGCTGATGCGATATATGGGCCAAAAATGTGCATCCTTTTTGTGTGTCTTCTGCTCTCGGTTTTCTTGTTGCTTTCTTGGGTATTTGTACTTCTGTCGTTTATTATTAATGTTATAGGATAGTGCTGGTGAGAAGAATTGTTTGTTTGTTTTGTTTTTTAAATTTCTTTGTTTGTTGGTTTCCTTTTTCTCACTCTTACTAATCATAATCATATCTCTCTTTGTTGTTAATTTGATGGAAAGTGTAGTACTTCTTAGCTGAGGAACCTGCCTGAATTTGTTGTGGGTGCTTCCTTGCATGAACTTGAAAGTATTGTCGAGACTCGTATGACAAGTGGAGTATCCAATGTAACGTGGCAGCCGCCTTTGGTTTTTAACCAGAAAACGCTCATCAATCCTTTTTTTACGACGCCCCCACTACCATGTGTTATTACCAACTCAAATATGAAATATTTTTTTGATGGTCTGGAGCAGCTTTCTCAACTTGTACATTATATTGCTATCAACACATCTTTCTGTGACCAGAAAGGAAATAGCTTATTACGCCAGTATCTTCTATTTCATTTGGAGCACTTCCTTAATATTAGCTTTAGACTGCCAACTTTTCTTTCGCAGCTGCAAGCTGTAAATAAGCATGATGTCGAAGCCATCTGCTTCCTTCGGTTTATTGAGGTGGAAAGTAGCTGCTTTATAAAAGAGTGGAACTCAGCGGTTGAGCTAGAGTTTCAGCTAAGGCCAGACGAGCTTCGGTCCGGGCTGGCAAGACTGAAGCGTCGCGCAGATTCAATCAGCGGATGTGTGGCTGCACTTCAATCGGCTCATGAACGCTTCCTTATCAAAAGAGGGGTCTGGGAGATGCTGGACATTTTTCTCTCCATGAGTCCAATGCCCAAAGCTGTCTTCTATCTTTGTGTTACAGTTTGTTTTTTAACAGCTTTTTTAGTTAGTCTTGCATGTTGGGTATTGTGGATGAAGCCTCTTATTGTGCTTGCTGTGGTTGGAACGGTCTTCTCTGTGGTTCAGCTGGCCATGATGTTAATAGCGTTGTACATGGTATCAAGGAGATCAGCTTTGATGGATTGGTATTCACAAGAATTATCTGCTAACCTGGCTCAGTCGTTCTTCTCTGAGCAGCTCATTTCTGCAGAAGCATCTCAGCTCCAGTTCCATATTGATTGTGCCCGGGGTCCGCCTCAGCGCCTCAAAGTACATCAACGACACTTCTGCCAGTTACTTGCCATGATTGGTTTTACGGAATCACTTAAAATAGTAGCATGGAATACGACTGCTCAAAGAATGACTGGATTCACAGAGGCGGATGTCATCGGAGAGTCGCTGGGGCTGGTGATTGATCAGGAAAGCGCACAAAGAATCAAAATGTATGTCCGAGACAACAAAGAAGAACTGCTGCAAGGCTTAGTGGTCTACTTCCATGGCTCATCAAGAGAAAAGATATCGTTTACAGTTACCATAACATCTGCGTTTCTGGAGACGGCTCCGATATTTCTACTAATTGGTACAGCTCTAGGAAGAACGGCTGAATGTTCGATGCACTATCTTTCCAACATCGGCACCTCCGTTTTAACGAAAAAACTGTTGTCGAAAGGCTTCAATCCTCAGGGAACGGTAATGGATATTGTCCGGAGTAACTCCTGGTGCTCTCTCCGCGAGCGTGGCTCTCGCAACTGGAATCTTACTGATATGTCCTACCTGATCCGCCAGCTGAAGGACGCGGAAACACTGCCTTTTAATTTGGTTGTTAGTCTATCTCAACCTATTCCTGCGTTTGAATGCGACACGGAGCAAGTGGTTCATGCGCTTCGGTCGTTGGTATCCACAGTCTGGTGCTCCCCTGGCGAAAGTGTCCTTGTACGCTTTACTAAGATCAACTTGAACTGGGGTAGTTTCGCCCTGGAAGTGCGGGTGGACCTTCCCGAAAGAGCGCAGCTTCAACCTTATGCAGTTCTACGCAAGTACATTGCTCACGTAGGCTTCATATATGCGTTCGACGAAAACAATTTCGTTGAAGCGATCTTTCCCATTTACTTCCCTGCAGAAGCGCCATGTGATGCCAAGTGCTCAATCACCACCCCAAAAACAACTCCGGATGCGGAAACGGAGGACCTCCTCCTCCACTTCGTAGTTTTTGAATCCGACTTGCATTACTCGTTTTTAGTTAATAATTTCTCGTCAGAGTTCCACCGCTTTACCAGAGTATACTCCTTCTTGGACCTCAAGAATGAGCTGGCGAGCAACTCTGAAAAAGTTTCTGCAGTGATCGTCAGCGACACTGCGGCAGATTTTTTGGATCTTGTATCGGAGGTAAGACGGCATTCGGCCCGCATCTTAGTCGCGGCGACGAGCACGAAGTGGTCGAGCGCGGAAATGCCTTTTTCTGGCGGTGTGCGTGGATTTAACGATGACGTTGACTGGCTTCTGTGCTTACCAGCCGAAGAACACGAATGGAAGCATTTTTTGCATCGCGTCTCAGCTTCCCAGGAAGAGCGCCTCGTGCGAGGTGGTTACTCTAGTGCGGAGCTGGAATGGGTGCGGGATGTGGCCCGGGGTCCCAACAGCGAGGTTGTGTTGGTGCGGGACACAGTTACAGGTGGGACGATGGTCCGCAAAACTGTACACGTCGCAGCGTCTGAGCAGACTGTAAAGGAGATTAGGATCATGAAGATTATTGGCACCCATCCGTATATTCTTCGGTGCCTGGGAACAACGCGCGATTCCTCCACTCATCTGTCCATTCTTTATCCCTATTGCTCAGGGGGGACGCTGAAAGACAGAATAGCGACCGAACCGCTGACGCTGGAGCAGTTAGTTCCCCTCGCCTCGCAGCTGCTGGATGCCGTCGCTTACATGCACTCCAAGGGGGTGGCTCATCGCGATATCAAGCCAGAGAACATTCTTCTGGATGACAAAGGAAATACACAGTTAGGAGACCTCGGCTCTGCCACGGATGAGCCCGTCAACGATGCTTTGTGTGGAGGCACAGCTGCGTATATGCCTCCTGAACGCTTGTTGGATATTCAGTGTCAAGAAAATGAGCACCCCATGCTGCGCCTATTTCAAGGTGATATTTGGTCCGTTGGGTTAACACTACTGCGGGCTGTGGGTGGCTATCCTGAAGAGGTGGAACATAAATCTGTCAAAGTAATGATGGAGATCTACAGGCGGCACTACCTAGAGGGAAGCGAAGTCTCATTCGACGTTCCAGTGGCTGAGGGATCAACGGAAAAACGCATTTTTATCAATGCCAGACACTTCTTTACCCGCATTATGCAAATCGTTCCGTCTCGACGTCCCTCCGCTGCCGAACTGCTGCAGCATTCGTTTATTACTGGTGGCACTCTACCTCATGAGTTTGTTCCCTAGTTAGTACACTTTATGGATGCAGGTTTATGCATACTATTACTTATAGTATTCTTATTTTGTTGTTTCTGTGTGTTCAGCGCTAGCAGTTGCTGAGCTATTTTTGTTATCTTTGCTTAACTGAGATCTTTCTTACGGTTTGCCACGTGGAACTTGTGGGAGTTAAGGTTTCCCCGTTATTGATGGTTCCTTTTGTCGTACCTCCTAGTAGTGGTCACACCCCAACCGCTTCTGCTCTATATATCCCTACCTCCCTACCGAAATATTCATCCTCTTTGTTTCTTCTTATTATCATTAAGAAATATATATATATATATATATATATATATATATATCTTCAGTGCCATTTCGTCGATGAAAGAAGATGGATCGATAACTCCTGGATCGAAAAACTTCTGGGATCATTTCTATGACGAGGGGGAAGGAAGACTCATAGATAAGGAGTGGGAGAATCGTAAGGCTCAAGAAGTAAAAGAAGGCGGAAGTTTGTTGGACCATTACGAATGGTTTATGACGTTTGAGCGGTATGGTCCGGGGGTTGTCACTTTCTTGGAGACACAACTCAGAAGCCCGGCTGCTAATGCTGAGGAATTTCGCGTTCTTCACGTTGGATGTGGAAACAGTGATTTTTGTTCTCATTTTACAACTGCGCTAACTCTCAGCAGACAGTTTTCTTCGAAAAAAACTTCTGTTTTGAATGTTGACATATGTGAAAGTATAATCGAACGGATGAAGCGAACGTATCCTGATCGCTTATATGCTGTGGGGAACTGCTGCCAAATGCAATTGCCGAATGAAGACGACGCCTTTCTGGACGGTAATTGGTACCGCCAAGCCGGCGACTCGGAAGCACCGCTTCTCGTTCAGAACAACGCTGTTGAAATGGTGTTCGATAAAGGTACGTTGGATGCTCTTCTTTCCGCTTTTCCAGGGGACTACAATCCCAACGCACAAATGTATGCGGAAGAGGCAATTCGGATCTGCGCGCCAGGCGGTGTTTGGTACATCATATCAATTAACGATGTGGTTGTCGTGGACAGCTACGTGCTGGCCGTCAGCCATGAGGAAAAGAGTTTCCGTCGAGTGCATCAGTCCAGCATTTCTCTGTCGCCGAGTGATCGAAACCCCATACGAATTGAGACCCTGGGTTCCAGGTATCTTTGCTTCGGGTATGTTGTGGAGCTGGAAGATAACCACGAATAAAAAGGTCCATGTTTGTGTAGGCGCAGTAATTTTTTATGATGGTTAAAGCGCACCTTGTGCGTCACGTACTTTTCCTTCGGGACTCCAATTACTCCTCTCTTCCTTATCCATTCATCCGCTTGAGATAAGACACATAGAAACGAGCAGTGCCTCACGCCAATGATATCTCAGCCTGGAAATGCTGACCTTGCTTCACCGTCGCTTGCCAATAAAATAGGCGTGGAAGAGATTCAAACAGGGGACATTCTTTTCTTCAACCGTAAATGCCTTCGAATGCAGAGCCCATTCGGAGCAGGTATATGTTTGCTCACCAAAACAGCCAATCGGTTTGACCATGTAGGGTTACTGGTGAAAATGAGCAAAGACGATCTAAAAAGGATGCCGCGCACTGCTGAACTAATTCCCTGTCCCTCACCTTCCGAAACATATGTTGTCGAAACGAATGTGAACGGGGTCACCGTATTCGCTGTGGAAGACCGTCTTGGCAGGTCTAGTTCCAACGAAATGGCAGTATGCCCACTGCTATTGAATGGGGAGGAAAGAGAGAAGCGACAGCGGCTCGTCTTCAGCGTTGAAAAATTTGCCGATACGCCATACCAGACAGATGTGATAAAGATCATTCCTTCTGTTTTGGGCCCTCCTGATAAGCTTGATCGCATAGAGGCGTGTGCCAAGATTCATCAACTCGATCACGAGATTCATTATCTTTCTTCACTGCCACAGAACGAAAAAAAGTTGTGTGATGCTATCTCGGTAATCATTCAGAAGTACAGGGAGGCTCAAGGTACCCTACTGGAAGTATACTTCCCTTCCATTATTCCCTCGTCGTGGGACCCAGGGAATCCTCTGAAGGGAGTCAACTTTTCCTTTTCGCCTTTCGCTGTAGATGGTATCAATCAATCCGATAAGATGGTGTGCTCTGAGCTGATATGCAACTTGTGGCTCGAGTCAGGAATCACCGGCGGATACATTCCAGCCTCCTCTCAGCGGCCTTTTGATTTCCTAGACCCCGTTCGGCTCAACTTCACGGGGGTGGCAGACCACTTGGGCTCGCTATTGCCGCTGAAGGTTACCGATCCCTTTTTGAGCTACTGGCCGCCTCCGGTGGAAGAACCAACACCCAGCTCTCCGCTGGAGTCAAGGTTAGAATTCATGAACAAGGTTCTAGTGTCGAAATCAGGATGTTCGTTCAAAGCATTGGAAGATGGCATTGATGCGACGGGAGTGCAGCAGCAGTGGGTGGTGCAAGGCGCTACCGCTGGGGACCTGCTTTCGCTTCCGTATCGTCTCTTCTGTTGTGCCGCATTGTTCTCTGGGTTGCAGTTCTGCTGCGCTCCGTGGACGATACAGTGGATGGAGGCTCAGGCCGGCTGTTTCTTGGTGAAAGGCGGCATGTGGTCGCTGGCCAGCACCTTTCTGTTGCGTGGTTTGACCTTCGGTGCAATTCAGAGTTTGCTTCTTTCTCGGTGGATATCGTCTTTCCACCTTCTTCCCCATGACGTTATGTGCCATCAGCCGACCTGTGCTGCGGCGCACTTTCTGGTGGACACCTGTCATCCATTTTATCTTCTTGTGGAGTCCATGTGGCTCTCATCGGCGGCAGCACACGTTCTATCCAGCCCCGTGATCAATGCCGGCTTCTTTCGGCACTTTGTGGTTCAGAAACCGGGTCCAATCTCCCTTAAGTTTTTCTTTTCTGGGGCCTTCTCTATGCTTCCCTTTTCCGTACTGCTCCCTTTTCAGTGCTTCTGGCTGTCTTGGTACGAAACCGTTGGGTCTTTTATTCTGCCCATGCGGTCATCCGTACTCCGCCCGCGTGAGGATATCTTACCACAGCAGAGGCGAACGCCGTGGCACATGGACGCACTGTGCAGCGCGTTTGCCGCGACTCTGGCTATCGATGCCGCCGTCTACCCCATAGAGACGCTCATCCGCCGACGTCTTCTCCAGCGTGTCTACGCCCCACAGCCCCCACCGAAGTGCTACGGCAAGCGTTGGCTGTACGCAGGCTATCGGTACCGTTTCTTTAGTAATATCTTTATTCTTACAGGAACCAGTGCTGTTCTCGGAGCTATGAATCGCATCTAGTCACGTCACTGTGGAGATGAATCACAGCCACTTTGTTGCATTGAATAAACTCGCTCCACTCTGTGCGATTGGTAGGAGGCAGCTTCCCTTCCCGCCATATGATATGATATGAGCGAAAGACAACACTGCTTTGCTTGGTCTGCCGCACAGCAGCCTCAACAGCAGCAAGTCTTCCTCCGCTTTTTTCTCCTATGATTTCTTTTTTGTTGTTTTCTGCTGCTTATCTTTTCCGTTGTGACGAGACTGCAGAGAATATCTGTGGCTGAAGTGCGACCTTTGACGTTTCTTCCCTTCCCTTGCGCATCCTCTACGTTATCTATACAATCCTCCAACATTCTTTTTCCCATTTTTTTTACAGTGTTTTACTACACTATTTTATTCCAGACTTAAACTTAACTAAACGTAGTGGTGCGATTCCCACTTGTGATTTTTTTTTAATCTACTTTTTTTAAAGCTAGAAAGACTAGCAACAACTTATCACGACAAGATTTGTTCTCTCTCTTTTAAAGAGAGATCTTCAGTTTGTTTAATTTTAGTTTCTTTACGTGCCCCCCTGATTCTCACAATTAGCACAATTAAGTCAGTTACGATTCGGAGCAGCGGCGCCAGCGATGAACGCTCCCCAGACACTTCACTGGACCAGAGAGAGACGCCGCCAACAAATCTCAGAGATGTTGCGAAATAAAGGGTACATCTGTAGAGACTTCTTGTGCACCGGGGGCTGTCCTCGCGGTCCCTCTTGCCCCTACATGCACATTCGGAATGGCGAGGTGCGCCCAATCCCAAGGCACGTCTGCGCGTTCTTTAAGCGCGAGGTGTGCCTCCGGGACCAGTGTACCTTCTTTCATGGAACACAGGAGCAGCTCGACGCCCTTCACGCCCAACAGGCAGAAACGTACCGCCCCCAAGATTTTATGCAAGTGGTAGTCCCACCGGCCCAATACCTTGAAGCGGATGGTACCATAAAGGCACCGGAAGATGGCGTGGCGCAGACAATCATTGGAGCGGTCCCATCGCAGCCTCAAATCCAAGCACAAGCGCAACCCTATACAGGTGCCGTCAACCCTGTACAGCAGGCCACGTTTGTCATGCCAGGGCAGCCGATTCCGGTTATGTTCATGACGCCGAACACCTCTTCTTCCTCACCGTTTGTCAACGCAACGCCAGGGTATGTTCAGCAGGCTGCGCCCCCTCCACCACCCCAACCCCAGTATATTTCTCAGGCACCGCAGCAGTTTTCGACACCGACTCCGCAGTTTGTGACGATCCACCCGAGTCAGGTAGCTTGCATCTCCGGTCCGCCGCCATCGCAATCACCTTCGCATATAATCCCTCCCTTAGCGCAATCTTTTGGAGTGCGATATCAGTGAGTGCGGGAGTGTGGCTTTATGTTCGCAACGACAACATTATCTGGTTGAAGATCAAGGATTAGCATCCTGAAGCCTAACAGTCTATGTGCGTCCGTATGTCTATCAGCTTATCTTCGAACTTTTACCGCGTGCAGTCTTCCATTGGTCGGGTGAGTTGGGTTAGTAATTTATCTTGTAATTCGAAGTACAAGCTCTGTGCAAACGAGTAAGTGCTTATTTTTTAAATGGGTGCCGCTGTATCACAAAGCTTGGCGACGCATGTGGTGAACTAGATATGGTGCAAGCAAATTCATGTGTGGGTCAGATTCCTACTACTATCATACCTAGATCTGTTTACAACACCAAAGTGGAAAAATATGAAGTTGTCCGGCAGGAAGAACACAAGAGGAAAGAACTGGGTTTTTTTTTTACAGCGCGAAGATGAAACTTTTGCTTTTTTTTTTTTTTTATCTTTTGGTCAGGAATATTACAGGCTTCTGAAATTTAAAAAAAAAGGTAGAGGTCCTATAACTATATTTATATTTTGGCCTTGTCCTTGGAGTTCGATACGTTGTCGAGACAGTCGAGTGGATGATGAGGAAGGCATTGTACCGTTCTCAGGAACAGCAAAACAAACAAATAACTAAAGCTTTTTTTTTCATTATTATTGTTATTATTATTATATGTGTGTGTGTGTGCTACATCGTGTGTCTGCATCTGTGGTGTCCCCTTATTCAGCGAATGTTTCTCCGTTAAATGTCCTCTTTTTTCTTAATTACGATGATGATGATGATGATGATGATGATGATTCTATTTTTTTGTGTGTGTGTATGTGTATGGTGGTTTCTCCGCCGGTGTGTTGTTTGTGTATTATTTATTTATTTGTTTATTTTTCTTCAGTTTACTAGTACTATTATTGTTTTCATTTTTGTTGTTGTTCCTGTTAATATTATTGTTCCTATTTGTTTATTTATTATTGTCATTTATTTCCAGTGTTTGTTTGTGTGTGGATGGATGGATGTGGCCTTTGAATACACGGTGTACAGAGACTGACTCTTGAAGACGCAGCGCTCCGCGTGCATCAGGCCTTCAATATTCTTTCGGGTGCGACACTTTTTGTTTCTTTACTTTTTTGTTGGATATTATTTATTTGTTGGATGGATTTCTAATTTTAAAATCATAATCATATTTTACTATTATTATTATTATTATTATTTTGTGAGTGAAAGGTACTACAATTTGTTCACGACCAGCATTACCCTCCCCTCGTTCGTTGAAACGCTGCTGGACCGACCGCCGTGATTTACGCCATGGTGGTGCAGGCCAGGGCGGTGGTGCAGCTGTTTCGTGCTTGCGGAGGAGAAGCAGTTGGTATTCTATTCAACTCTCTAGTACGACTAGCCAAGAGTAAAAGAGACAAGGGGTGGGGGATATATTCATTTATTTATTTTTCTATATATCTAATGAAGTGGCCGGAGCCATGTCCGTCTCTGTTTGTTGTACTGGTGTGTCAAGCAGCTGCGGATTAGCGCTTTAACTTCAGGATGTTTGGTCCATCCTCCACAGCGTGCATGCTCATGATCATTGTAACTTGTCTTCGTAATGAGCATGCAGGATATCGAATTACATAATATTTTCTTTTAAAGATATTTTAATATTATTCATCCTTATCATGGTAAGAAGATAGGGTGCTGCAACAATAAGATGTGAGTGAGTCCTGAGACCATTGAATGGCATGTCGCGCACATACAACCACTGAAGTCGAGAAAAGGTAGGAATGGTGCAGCGTTCAGAGTGTATCCTATAATATATATTAAATTATCATTTATTTTTTATGTGTATACTTAAAAAAGAAAAATCTTTGTAGCGTTGTGATGTTGTTTATTGTTACGGTTTTACTTCGTTTCTAAGCGATGTAGCCGAACGGAGGAGCGCTACGACTCGCACAACGAATAAGTATGTGTATCATACTGTTCCTCTGTGAAACCATAGTGTGGCTTTCAATTCCGACTGGATGCCATTCAGAGCTTTTGTCATAATTATTTATTTATGGTCTGACTGTAGTGGTGTAGGATGAGAATGCTCGCCTATCTCGGTGTTCGTACACCTTCCATTGATACCACTGTATACAATTCGAGAGCGTCAATCAAGAATTTTTATTTCCTTTTCAAACTATTATGATTTTTTTTTTATTTTTTTTTTTTGTTTCTTTTGATGTAGCGGATATACCCATAGTTAGAGGAACACGCACACACACACACGCACACGTACATTAACCGAGCCAATAAGAAAAATTAAATAAAATAATGATGCGCGCGCGCATGTAACACAATAAACAAACACGACTCGACTCGGAGAACTGATCTTTTTTGTTTGTTTATTTGTTTTATGTCAGGAATATATAAATACTCTTCAAAAAGATGAGTAGAGGGGCTACGAAGAGAGTCCAAGACCAAAGACATAAAAGTACTCCCTTCTCTCGATGTGTATTATTATTATTATTATTATTATTATGTTTTTCTTTTGTTACACCCCAGAAATCTATATGGAAAAAGGAGAACAGCAGTGGTAGTATCACTTATCCTTTCCTCTCCCTGCACGGGCTCTCTCTACGGGGTTATTTTGAATTCTCTCACTCTAAAGGGAATGTTGCTGTCAAGATACAGTAGAGCGATATCCGACAGGATAACCAGCAACAACGAAGCAGAAGCTCCTTCTAAGAAGAGAGAACAAATTTTGTTGCTGTGGTTTTGTTTTCTATCATTTTTTATTTATTTATTATTTTTTTTTTAGGGTCCATTATCTATATTATTATTATTATTATTATTTTTTACTCTTCTCTTCTCTTTCATTCAAGAAAGGTGCACAGCCCGCAACTTTTCGACTGTGGCGCGGTAGAAGTGGCACCTCCTCGGCATGTACGTCTGCATTGCTATTTATACTAAAACTATCGACATCTCATTGTGTGCTGCACAGAATTCTCTTTAACGAAATTTCCTATATAAATTTATTTATTTATTTATTTATTTAGCAGATTAAACTAATTGGTTCGTACCTATATCGTTGAATGCCTAGATGACATCGTCCCATCATTCAAGCGTTTGAATATCTCCTGTGGTGTGCTCAGCTCGTACAATCCTGCAGCGGTACTGCGTAGACGTGAGGGGGGGGATGCATGTGATGGAGGGTTCAGTGCAATTTTTCAATGCAATGAGAAACCAAAAAGAAAGTAATGAAAATAGATAAACCTTGAAACTCTCTGTGACAAGGAAATAAAAATAAAAAAAGAAGAAGAAGATAAGTAACCCCAACACATCCAAGATCTAGATCTAAAAAGATCGAACTGAAAGGGACAATAGTTACACACTTGTTATACGATCGCCCTAAGACACTTTTTTATATATACTTGTGTTGTTAGTTTCTCTATTTGTACGTATATATTTTTATTGTTCGCTGATCGAACAATTCTTAATTGTGTGGATGTCTCTCATTTCTCCAGAGTGAGAGAGAGGTGAGAGCGAGAGAAAGATAAGAGAAGCTAGAAACTCTTCAACACATGCGCTTATGTGGTGGGTGGACGCGTGCGTGTTGCTGTTTGTTTCAGCATTAAATTTGCTTCACTTAATTGTTTCTTGAGGCACTGTTTATATGGTCATGTCGGCGAACAAATACTTTAGAACATTACGAGTATGTCTTCATTGTTTATTATCCTATCATACATATAGACCTCATTTTTTTTTCAAACCATTAATGATTTATTTGTTGATGGCATTACCATTAATTCTTTCTCCCCATCTATTGTTATGTCCATTTACGTTATTATTATTATTATTATTGCTCCACTATTTATACTGTGATTTGAGAACAGTTGCTGGCTTCTTTTCTCTAGTCCCCACTTTTTTCTGTACCTTCTTATATATACCAACAGAAAACGCGCACCAGCCACTTTGAATTATACCCTGCCCGTTATCAAATCTAAATATTAAAGAAAAACAAAAAGAAGAACACCATCAGTTAACCCTACCCTTTTATTACTGTCACTCTTGGAGTTTGATCCTCATTAAGCGTTAGTATTCAATTAGAACGTTGATGGTACCAGCAGGGAGCACTGGTGGTGTAGTGGGCTGCGGCTTTCATTGGTGATAGACGGATGGCGTTCTTTTGCTTCTTCTTCTCTCTCTCTCTCCGCACGTTATTTTCTTATTGTTGTTATTCTTTGTTGTTTTCTGCCCCCAAGGTGTGTGCCGCGGCAGTGGCTGCTGTTATCGCCACAATTGCGTAAGTTTCCACACATAGGCGACAGCAATGCGTTCACGAGCGGTTCTCCGGAATGTGTACGACCCCCTATTCATGCGGAAGGTGAAGCGGACACTGGACGCGTATCGCTCCTCCATGCAGTCCACCCCTTAAAAGGGCATCAGTCGTGAGGCGTTTGTTGATATTGACGAGAAGGGGGCGGCGTGGTACCTCGGGCACATGCGATCGGCAACGACAGCGCTGGCGGAGAAGCTCAAGGACGCCGACTTCGTCATGGAAATTCGGGACGCTCGCCTTCCGTTCACCACCATGAACCCACAGCTTGATAAACTTGTGGGGACCAAGCCGAGACTAACGGTTTTTAACAAGGCGGAGCTGGCGAATGAGGATTATAGTCGCTTGGTTCATCAGTACTACGAGAGCACAGGGGCGTACGTGCTTTTTACGGATGCACGACGGTGCTGGCGGGACATTGTAGAGGTGGTGCAGCGCTTCGCGGCGCACCTTCTCCCACCGCAGAGATTTCGCACAACGGCGCATGTCGGTCTCGTTGTTGGGCTGCCAAATGTGGGAAAGTCAACGCTGATCAACTCTCTTCGCTTAGCCCACGAGTATCAGTTTCATCGCGAAGACTTCCGGCGCTCTCGGACGCCAGAGCGTATCGCTATCACTCCTGGCACGACGCGTGCGCTGAAGATGGTGCCCATTAGTCGGGACCCAAATGTAGTGCTGTACGACTCCCCAGGTGTCACGCTGGCCGGTTGTTTCGCCATGGAGGCGGGCATAAAACTGGCGGCATGCGGAATCATCCCCACCAATGATATTTCTCTTCCGTGCTCAGCAGTTGCGCGCTACATTTTCGATATGTTCGCCGCCTCCGGGGCAGTAGAGCATCTGGCCCAATGTCTGCGCCTCGCTCGTGTTCCCATCAGCTATGATGATTGCATCGCTATGATTTGCGAGCGCAGCGGGCCCAGCGCGCAGACAGACGTGGGAAACATGAACTCCACGATGGCCGAATCATTTCTCCTCCACGACTTCCAACTGGGAAACCTCGGCAGAGTGACCTTGGACCCTCTTCCAAACAAGATGCGCCGGATGCAGCCGGCCCCATCCATGTCCATTGAAAGCGGTCAAGACGCCGACGCGGAAGGCGAGGAGAACACGGCAGGGGTTGTGTGGCACCACGTGGCGACGGCTGACGTCGTCGACCGCTGCCCAGACCACATGCGCGGCGTCATGAACGCCCTCCGAGGTGATCCGTCGTCTGGCAGCCGGCGTTGGAACTCCTCTGGCGGTGGCGAGGAGAATACGGTGATCAGCCGCAAGAAGGGCCCCATCAGCCGCGCCAGCGTGCGGAGCGAGGACTGGAAACGGTTCACCCGATTAGGAAGCGGCCGCTGAGATGACACTGAACGTGAGTCGCTCGACAACCCACAGTCCGAATAATTTATTGCCATTTATATATATATATATATATATATGTATATATTGCGCTCATATGTTTTATAGATAATGGGCGGTGATCTCTCTGAACGTCACCTGACTTTTACGTATCTCCCTCGGTTTTTCTCGTTGACTTCTTCTATTTTGATTATTTGGGGTTCGCAAGTGAAACCCAATAGTCTTGTTGCACAGGGAAACACACAGACGTCCCATGTCGACCTCTCCGCCGCAGCCGAAGTGGACCCGGCTTCCTATCCGCACGCGCCCGCACCGGAACCCCCTCGCCACCAACGACGACGAGCATCCCACGTGCCCAGCCGCCTTTCAGAAGCTGTGCTCGTCTTATTATCCTGCAATAGACAATCCAACAGTCCGCTTCGTGGACGTCGGGTGCGCATTCGGGGGTATGCTGTTCAAGCTCGCGCCTATGTTTCCTAAGACATGCATGCTGGGACTTGAAATTCGCCCCAAGGTTGTCTCCTTCGCGCAGGAAAAGGCATTAGCTCTTCGAAACGAAGGAGTGGAAGATGGGAGCGGCCCTTATCGCAATTTTCAAAACGTGTGGTTCGATCAACTTAACGTGATGAAATTCGGTTCCAATTGCTTTGAAAAGGGACAGCTGACCAAGCTCTTCTTTTGCTATCCGGATCCTCATTGGAAGCGCAAAAACATTCGACGCCGTATCATCTCGCCATCGTTGGCCCAAGAGTACGCGTACTGGCTGGAGCCCGGCGGCTTGTTGTACACCGTCTCCGACGTGGAGAGCCTCGAGGAGTGGATGATCGACTCACTCAATAAATGCCCGCTTCTCCGCCGCCTGACGGAAGAGGAGCTTGGGACGGAGGGGCACCAGCGCGTCCTGGAGGTCGTCATCAACTCCAGTGAAGATGCGCAGCGAACGGAACGAAAGGGGCTGAAGAAGCATTTCGCAGTTCATATCCGTCTTTAGGGGGAAAAAAAAGAACGAATCAATAACAGGAAATATCCAATTGTGAGACGCGAGACGGGGCACACACAAAAAAAAGTACAACAGAAGCAAAAATCGTTAACGATCTGGCTGGCACGGCTTGTTCGGCCAGTTACTTCAGCGTGCTCATTCCTTTTACAACCCAGCCTACAGATTTGTTATTTTCTCGCCTCATTTCATTTGAGAATTCTATGAATACAGAAAGAAGAAAAGACAGGCCCTGGTGAGAAACCCTGATAGCATAGACGGGACTCTTGTCGATCCAGGCGAATGTTTCTCTTAGCATTTGTAGCGCTGTTCTTGTACGGGTGCGTGGCTGTGGCGGCGTGGTGCCGTCGTCGTGTCGCGTCAGCGTACCCTCCGCGGACAGTGGGGTTCATCCACCCCGCAGCTACCGCAGGTGGGGGTGGTGAGCGGGTGCTGTGGCTAGCTGTCGAGGCGGTGATGAAAGCGGACATCGCCAACAAGGAACGAGGGCGTTACGTGATATTTTGCACGCCTCCGAAGTCCAAGAACGCACAAGGATACGGCACAGTTAGCTCTTTAGACGAGACTGTTTTGGCGAAGATAAACGAGCAGTTTGGACTTGCACTGCCTCGGCCAGTGGACCTGGTGTATCTCCGACCATACCTTTCAAAGTGGCTCGATGGTGCGACGTATCCTTTCGCAACGCTACTCTGGCAAACCGTGATTGGGGGCTGCCTGCTTTTCTACGAGTGCGCTATTGTTCATTCAGTGCCAGCACTAATAATCGAGTCGGTTGGTATTCCGATGCTGTATCCCCTTCTGCACCTGATTGCCGGGTGCCGTGTCGTTGCTTACATTCACTACCCTATTGTATCCTCGCGAATGGCGGATATGGTACACACCAGGGAAGTCACTTTAAACAACAGGGGGCCCATGGCAAAGTACGCCCTCTTCCGCTGGCTGAAACTGGTGTACTACTGGGTGTTCATGCAGTTTTACAGGTTTCTTGGCCAATTTCCTGACCTGGTGCTCACTAACTCGTCATGGACGGACGGTCATGTTCGTTCGTTGTGGCGGCCTCGCAAGACACACGTTCTGTTTCCTCCCTGTCGTGTGGATCAGCACGTCTTTCGGCGATCGCCAGCGGAGGGAAAAAAGATCTCCAAGCCTCCACCAGAAGTGGTGGCAAGCTCGAGACGGAATCAAATCGTCTCCCTTGGACAGTTTCGCCCGGAAAAGAACCACGCTCTGCAGCTCCGAGCGTTTAGTGCCGCGGCCGATCGCCTTCCTGTCGGAACAACGTTGGTCTTGGTAGGGGGAGCCAGGAATGAGGAGGATCTCGCCCGCGTCGAGGCGTTGAAGGAGCTGAGTTGCTCTCTAGGGATCGAGAAGCAGGTCGAGTTTCGTGTAAATGCATCGTATGAGGATGTGCAGCGAGAGCTTGCCACTTCGCTGGTCGGGCTACACACCATGCGAGATGAACACTTCGGCATTGGTATTGTAGAGTACATGGCGGCGGGGTGTATCGTGCTAGCCCATCATAGCGGCGGGGTTGCGCTAGACATTGTGTCCAGTTCACAATTGGGTTTTCTGGCGGACAACGACAAGGAATACGCTGATGCGATGGTGGAGATATTCCGCTGGCGTCAAGAGGAGCCGAGACGCTTAGAAAAGATGCGAGCCCAAGCGATGGCGCACGCACTGTCATTCGACGATGCAGTGTTTCAGAAGAGTTTTGTTCGTTGGCTCGAGCCTATCGCGGCGTTGGCAGCGGCGATGAACGGAGAGGAAGAAAGAGAAGAATCTTTCGCGAATGACACAATGAGCTTGGAAGAGTTTGCAGATGAGTTCTACAAGAAGCAAAAGTGATCTAACAAACATGCTGGTGCACATTTCGTGTCTTCGGTGTGAGAGAGGAAAGAAGGAGGTGCTTCTTTTGCTTTAACTGCAAATGCACTGGTGGGGAAAAAAAAAGAAAGAAAAAAAAGAATTAAATTACCAAATGGCTGTCTTGATAAGGGTGACAAGAGTCACGAGGAAATGATGGGGGAACGGCTATTCAACTTTTCGTATTTTCCCTTCTTTTTGTTCGCCTTTTTTATCAATGTCTCTCTTTCTTGTCCCCTACAGTTTTTTAGCACACCTTTTCGAGTTCTCGACATTCAATATGCCCTACCGTTCCAGTGAGGCTAAGAAGGAGGAGTTCCGCAAGTACCTCGAGAGCAGCCAAGTGGTTGATGCCCTCACTCGCGTGCTGGTGAATCTCTACGAAGAGCCGGATAGACCGGAGGACCCTGTGGAGTACGTGAAGAAGGTTCTGGGTGGCGCTTCCGCTGCGGACTACGAAGCGTTGCAGCAAGAAAACGCTCGTCTACGCGCCGAGGTCGAGTCTCTCAAAAAGAAGGTGGCGGAGCAGCGCCCTCAGTAGCATAGAAGCTCTCAGCTCATGTACATAACTATTCCGTTAGGGTGGTGTTCTAGTTTGTTTTTCTTTCTCAACCATATTGTGTCTTCTTGGTTTGAAGATCTTAATAATCATAGATCAAAAAAGAGTCTGAGATTTCTGACGTAATCATGGAAGCAGGGTTCGAGCGGCGAGATAAACGGCTCAAAGCCTGCGGCAGCGCATCATTGTATTTCTTCTTTTCAACTTTCATATTTCCATATGTATTCTTATTATTATTATTATTGTGTGTCTCATTCTAATCTTCCTGAATGTGGATAGGCATCAATGGGTTTCAGTAGACGTTGAGAATTTTTTGTATTACCTTTTTAAAAAAAAGTTGGTTTTTTAGTTAGTCTTCATTATCCTTTCCAGGATGGAACAGATCGGCGGTTCGGCATCCACCGCAGAGCAGCAAGAGGACGTCACCAAGGTGCATTACCCAACCCCGTGGCCAGCATACGGTTTATCATGGGGTGCCAGAGACAGCGAGCGAATGCCATTCAGATTTGCTATCTCATCATATCTTCTAGATTACAAGAATTATATCCATGTGATCGAGCGTAATTCAAAAGGGGACCTAGTCCGAACGAGATCGTATGAGCACTGCTATCCACCAACAAAAATTATGTTTCCTCCTAAGCCTATAGCGGATCGCGACGTCTTTATCACGACAGCAGATTTTCTCCGCGTTTGGAACTTCAACAGTGGGCGAGACGGTTCTGCCGATGCAGACGCTCTCGTGTTCAAGTCAGGTAGCAGTGCGTGTACTCCTATCACTTCTTGTGACTGGAACAGCGACGACCTTAACATTGTAGGGTGTTGTAGTGTAGACCGGGTCGTAACCATTTGGGATCTGGAAGCGAAACGATCCAAGAAGCAGGTGATGACCAACGAGAAAGAGGTGTACGATATCGCGTTCAACACTGCTCAAACATTCGCCACGTGTAGCGCCGACGGCTCCGTTCGCCTGTTCGATCTTCGGCATATGGAGCATTCCACAATTCTCTACGAGTCCGCCAAGTATCAAACCCCTCTCCTTCGCATTGCGTGGAACAGGCAGGATGCCAACTACATCTCCACCTTTGGTATTGATAGCCCCGAGGCCATTATTATTGATGTTCGCTATCCCGCCAATCCCGTGACAGTCCTGGCAGGACGTCACTCCGGCCCCATCAATGGTATGGCGTGGTCGCCACAGTCAGCGCAAAATATCTGCACCGTTGGAGAAGATGGCGCCGTTTGCATCTGGGATGCCAACACAGGGGAGTCGCTGTTTCAGCATCAGTCTGCGGACCAGATTAACAATGTAGCGTGGAGCTCTTTTGACAAGGATTGGATTGCAGTTACCAAGAGTAGTGGGGCGCAGCTTCTCCGCTTTTAGTGCAGCTTCTCCGCTGTGTCTCACACTCGGTAGTGTATTATTCTTTCAGCTGTGGAAAATACGGTTAGTCATCAATACACACTGTGGGCTATCTGACATAAAAAATACCAATATATTACTTCTCAACTAGGGAGTAACTCATGTGTCAGGTTTAATTGTCTCCTTTTATCATTAGTGCCCTTTGGCTTTCTCTTCTTTTCTTTTTTTTGTTTTTGTAGATGCGGTAGTCTCCGTAAGCGGTTTTGTTGATACGGATAGTCTACAACTGTTTGTGGTGGGCAGGATGTCTCTCTTGAACACTACCCTTCAGACTATTATTATTCGTCTGCGGGACATGTCTGGAAATGTAATCCCACAAAAGCTGCACAATCGCGTCTTTGATGCGTATGAGGCGAAGTCCCTTGTCTTCGAAGCCATTTCAGCGGAGCAGCAAGCTGTCATGAAGCAGCACGGTGGGAGAATACCCCCAATGCATCCCGTAGGATATCCTACTCTAGTCAACTCGTGGTCAGAACTTGTAGCGCTCCATAAAGACACAAATTTGTACCAGTTACTCCCTCGGCGGGCTAGATCAAACGAGAGCTACAGTGTGTTACAGGCGATATGCGCCAGTACTGGTTCCCCCTTCAAGATGGAGCATCGTGTGGACCCCATCGACTACAAGTTTGTTTTTAGAGCTGCAGATTTCGATGAACGCACCAAGTTTAATACCCAGAGTCAGGACAAGGTGCCGCAGACGATTTGGTTTGATGGGCTGCTCAAGGCCCCCAAAGCCTCTGCCTTTTTGAGTTTTCATCACTCTCTCTCTCCCGCACACGTCAATGCTTTAGCAGGGACGCATCAATTCCTTAAAGACTGGGTCAAGTATCCTAGCGAGGGAGATAGACATCGGCAGATCAAACAGCTCTATTCGGAAATGTTTAGACATCCTGTTATGCTCTTTTTAGGGTGCAACACTGCCCCAGGAAGAGAAATAATTAATTATTCGAAGTCAAAGAATATTTTCATTTATGGTCGCAAGGGCGTTCATTATGTCTACCATGCTTAACCAAATGTGACGGCGGCGCGGCGGATGAACCGGCTTAAATTGTCACGTAACGCTACGGTACTTTCTGATCGAGTGGATTCGAGGGCACCTGGTTCAGCAAGTATCTCTTTGCAGGTTAACATGACCTCTTGCTGTGTAGCGTTCTCTTCACAGGTATCACACCACATATATTTCTGTTTTGGTTCGCATTTCGGCAGGATTTTTAAGCGCTCCTTGTACGAAATGCTAAACAGCACTAATAGGTGCCAATTCCAAACAAAACTTCGTGAGAAGTTCTTCTGGCAGAGACTTTTAAAAGGCAAGAGTCATTTTTCTCTAACCTGAAGAACGTCTGCATCTTGCTGTTTAGTAAATCGAACCCGACTAAATGTATGTTCTTCTCTTTTTTTTTCTCTCGTATGCGGACAAAACTTTGTTCTTCCAAAGAAAAACTCTTAAGTTCTTTGTCTAGATAATGGATTTGGGTGTGGACGCAGCAGTAGGACTCTGGTGCGAAGTTACCCTTGTCACAGATGTAAAATTCGATGGAGTCATTTACTCTTACAACCCCGATCAGGGCCTCTTGGTGCTAATGAAAGGCTTCCAGAAAAAGCCATCTACAAAAGTGATCAACACTCGCTTTATCAAGTCCTTTGAGTTGAAAGACAAGGCTGAAGACACCGAGGACGCTCTTCCCGACCAGCTAGACACATACGCTGTGCTTCCTTCGATGCGCGCAGGTAAGTCCATTCTGAAGACAGCTACCTCGAACCTAAAGGAAGCCGAGCAGCAGCGTTTGGCAGGGTTAAGGCCACTTGCCAAATCCGGCGCCTCTATTGGAGCCTACAATGTATTCGTTCCTCTTCAGCGTGTCTATCCTGGCGTCACGTGGGATGCAGAGAAAAACGCTATTAAGGTAAACGAAACGGTCTACGTGGAGGGCAATCCTGGATGGGACAAGCCCATTGCAAAGATCAAGGACGGAGCCAAGGCCATTCGTGATGACCACTCTCTGGTTGAGCGTCTGCAGCAGCAGCTAGATTCAACGACGGACATCTAGACGATTTAATATTTTGTATCTGTAGCAGCACGTTAATAATAAAGAGAAAGAGTAGTTCGTGCGTGAACTTTTTTTTGAAAGTCACCGTAACCGACTTTGATGCCTTTTGTATGGGCCGATTGATGGCTTGAGAACAGTGTAACTGCAACACAGACTACTGTGATTGTTCATCACGCTTCTCCTTTTTATCTCTCTATCTTTTTATTTTTGTTGTTGCTGTTTAGTCGTACGTTTTTGCAGTGATATGCCTAGGCTGTATAGTCTTTGGTATCAACTCTGTTGCGCTGCTTAGGAAAGATGCATGATGCAAGTGAGGTGGAATCTCTGGAAACCGCTTCACCAGCACAGGCTGTGACGATGGTTACTTCACAGTCCACATTTTCAAGAAAAGCAGCTCGCGATAAAGAGCGGGAAGAACGTCTGCATGGAAAGCTGACGGATCTGACATTCGACACTATTTCTTGCTCTCGAGACGGACATCCTGATTTTGTTGTTCCAGGGGTGTTGCATAATATTCTCGGATCAAAATCCCAGTTTGACGCCCGAACAGGACGCATGAAAGACATCCTTCCCGCTCTCACTATCGACTGCTGCCAGACATTCGCCACATTATCCGCAGTGCTGCTTTCTTCGCTGGGGCGGGCAGAGGTTCTTCTTGGTTGTTGCAACACTTCTACAGTGAATTATTTACTTTACATCTCGGCGTGGTTACACCAGTTGACGAAGACCAGTTGGCCAAAGCGTGGCACACGGCCGTCTGTGAGTGATCTCAATGCGTGCTTGCAATTAAACAACTTTTTCCCGAGTAAAGTCGAAGCAGAAAAGTTTCACATCATCTTCTATAATCAAAGTGAGAAGGTTGTGGAACTCTTACGCCAAATCTGTATGCCACCTCAGAAACGGCAGCGAGATAGCCCCAGCTCTGCACAACCCGGAAATCCTGTCTGTGGTTATGTGGTAGTGTCTGGGGACTACACAGTTTCCATTTTCGGGGTAACACATCAGATACTCGAAGAGAAGAAAGCTGGATATTCCAAAGCGTGGAACTTGTATATCTGTGATTCTCACGGGACACAGCCATGGTCTCGAGGGAAAGCAAGCATCTCTGGTATCTCTTTTGGCATTCCTTGTGAAGAAGGGGGCCTACCTGCAGAGTCGGTACTTAACGTCGAAGATGGGCTTCACTATTTCTCAACTATTCTGTTCACCCTATTAGAAGAGCATCGTACAGCCGTTCCTCGCCCTGATTACGTGCCATACATGACGTGGACACCGCTTACACGACGGCGTTCTCTGTTCTACTCTGGTGAGGACTTGAAGAAGATCATTCAGGAGCATTGGCTCCCCAAGACTCTTTCTCAGCCAGCCGTAGCGAAGCAAGTGACCCAGACGAAGTTCAAACTACTCCCTTGTTTCTGGGGTCTCGAACCAGCGAAAACGAAGAAGTCTTAACATGGGAGGTGCTTTTCATGGGATCATCACCGGGGCGGTGGCCAGCTTGACACAGAAACTTTTTCATGGTTCCGTTTAGCCCAGCTGCAGTCGATTGAGACTGCCATGAATTTATGTTCTCCATTTGCTGTGGCTCTTCAATTTATTACGTTCTATTCCCGCTGTCAATATTATTTGCTGATACTTTCTGTTTTCTTTTGTCTTTGTAACGTATTGGCCATTTGGTGGTGTGATCACGGCCAGAAAAACATATAATAGGTTTCCTTTGCTTTTCTTAAGCGTGTTGTTAGGATATCCGCCATGGGTCTCTTAGAGCGCCGAAAGGCTATCGAGGAGGAGATAGCCCGAACTCAAAAAAACAAGAAAACAGAGTACCATATTGGTCGGTTGAAGGGCCAGTTGGCGCGCATCAAGACGGAAATGCTGGAGAATGCCTCGAAGGGTGGGAAAACAGGTGATGGTTTCGATGTGCGGAAGAGCGGCGATGTGCGATGTGCGTTGGTCGGCTTTCCCTCTGTAGGGAAATCATCGTTCCTTTCGAGAGTTACGCAAACAGAATCGGAAGCGGCGGGCTATGAATTCACGACCCTGACTTGCATTCCAGGAAAACTAACTCACATGGGGACAGAGATTCAGATTCTAGACCTTCCCGGTATTATTGAGGGTGCTGCAGAGGGAAAAGGCAGAGGGCGACAGGTTATCGCCACGGCGAGAACAGCTGATATGATTATTCTCATGCTAGATGCAGAGAAGGCGGAAGCCCAGAGAAGTAAAATTGAGGCGGAGCTAGAAACGGTTGGAATTCGACTCAATGCTGCATATCCTAATGTGACATACCGAAAGAAGGCTTCTTGTAGTATGAATGCTGTTTCCTACAGCTCTCCCGTAGCTCAAACTAAAGGAATGTCGGAATCGATGGCTAAAGAAATTCTCAAGGACTATGGAATCTTCAATGCTGAAGTGGTACTGAGGGAAGATATCACTGTAGACCAGTTTATTGATGTGATTGAGGGAAATCGGAAGTACATGCCTTGCTTATATGTGTACAACAAAATTGACATGATTACCATGGAAGAGATGGACCGGCTCAGTCGATTGCCTCACTCGGTAGTCCTCTCCTTGCATTGGGACCTCAATGTCGAAGAGGTAATCGATCGAATCTGGGATCACCTCAATATTATTCGAATCTACACAAAGAAACACGGATCCAGGCCAGACTTCACAAAACCTTTCGTTGTAAAACGCAATTCCTCTGTGGAACACATTTGTAAAAGAATTCATAAAGACATCGCGAGCCGTTTTAAGTACGCCGTAGTTTGGGGCCGCAGCGCCAAGCACCAGCCACAGCGTGTTGGTATTGCTCACGTCCTGGAAGACGAGGATGTGCTTCAGATCATGCTACGCACTGCGAACGAGTAGACATGTTTCTGTGTGTGTCGTTAGTCGTCCTTAAGTACAACCTAATTACTCAACGACGTCATTAAATATTGGAGATGGAGGAGGTCACTCCGCTATTTGATCCGCTTTTCCTGCCTTTTTCGTTGTTGACAATGCAGAGCAGTAGTACTTCTGGTCTTTCTTCTCATTTGGTTAAGAAGCGCGTGTTATCCTTTCCTCCATATCCTCTCTCTTCTTTGGGGGAGGTTTGCCTTGGAACTCATGAATGCCTCCCCGCCAGGGGGAAATGGGCGTATCCCATCTTCCAGAGAGTCACTGCTCATCGAGACTCTGAGCGCAACGACACAGCAAGTGCATCCGTTCGTTTTGAATGCCTTCACACTCTTCGACGAAGAGGTAAGGCTAAAACGTCGCTCTTATGCCCAGGTGAGTATGCAGGATATGCGGAATATTGCAATGAACTTGTATGCGCGGCAAGCGCAAGTAATGTCAGCTAAGCCTGTCTGGTCTTCCCAACACACGGAAACGCCTGTTCAACCTTCGCATCTAAATAAGCCGGGTCGCCAGCAGCAGTCTTATCCCGTTCAAAAGGTAATGCCACACACTCCATCTGTGCAGTCCACGATGACGGCAGCTCCCCAAGAAGTCGGGCGAAAAAGAACATTTTATGATGCTTCCGCACACTCTGGTGACCGCGCTCATTTTCAAAACTTCGCTCAAGGTCGCAGTGAACAGAAGCCGTCAACGTCCGCGTTTGTTGGCTGTAGTTCCGCTTTGGAACGGAATTACTCACGAGACGCGCCAATTCCTGAGGATATTCGGCCCCTCCAGGTATTGAAGAAAGCTTTTGTGTATATTGTGGCACAGTCCAACGGCAAAGAGAAGTTACAAGGGAGATCTCTAGCATTAAAATATTTAAGTGACCAATTGAAGGGCATGCGGCAAGACCTGCGTGTGCAAGACATAAAGAACGATTTTGCTGTAGAAGTCTATGAAACACACGCCAGGATTAGTTTGGAGACTGGGGAATTGGGTGAATTTAATCAATGTCAAGCGGCGCTGAAACATTTGTATCTTCTTCCTTCCATCAATCGTGATAAATGCTCGATAGCGGAGTTCTTTTGTTACCGCGTGGTGTATCTGTCACTTGGCCAACAGTTTGATTCTCTGTCGACGGAGCTGGTCCATTACACCAACCTCCATCTGAAGCGGAAAGAGATCAAGTCGGTCGTGCAATACATTCCTCGCAACACCGTTCAGCTGGCGCTGCGCTTGGCAACTGCGTGTGGTGAAGGAGATATCTGCACAATAAATGCGATGCTGGGTAGATTCTCCGTACAGATGCGGTACCTGCTTCAAATATTTCTGCAACGCCGGCGTGTTATGTGGTTGAACACTCTACTCACTGGTGTCAAGGGAAAACTATCAATGTCCAGCGTCGCAGCTGCTCTCGGATTCCTCCCCACAGTGCATACTAACGAAAACGGGGAAGAAACCGAAGTCTGGCTAGATCAAAGCATGGCATTGGCAGAGCAAAATTTAAGGGATTTTTTTTTGACTATCAAGCTTAGTCTCCCCGCCGGATTCTCTATTGAAGCTGTGGTGAAGAAAACGCTGATATCCTCATGCAGTCTCGATGCGGAGGCGGCGAAGGCCGTTGTTGATAACTATATCCATTTTCTTGGATCTCGTCGTGATGCCGCTGTGGAGAACTAGGTTTCTTCATCTACGGTCGTATTTGGTGCTCCGGGCGCATCAGTTGGGCTTGACGAACAAATATATATATATATATATATATATGGGTAGATAACAGGTAATGACCTAGTAAAGGTCACGAAAACAGTCGCTGGATATTAGCACTTCGTTCTGTCCTCCTCATTCTACTTGTCTCTCTCTGTGAACCCTACATTCTTTTTATTTTATTTTTGATTTTCTGATTGCCTTCCTCTTCATAGAGAAGAATCTACATTCATTTATAATCAATACTTCAATCATGGGCAACAATCACGATCGTGAAGCAGCTGTTCAGCAACGGAAAAAGGACCACATTAACATCTGCGAGAAATTAAATGTGGAGCCGTGGAAAGGAAAAGTTAGCATTTGGAACAAGTACTCCATTCCATATACGGCGCTGCCTGAGGTCGATCTTGCTCAAATCGACACGAGCTGCACTTTCTTGGGGAAAAAGATTTCGTTTCCGTTTATCATTTCATCGATGACAGGAGGAGAAGCTCACGGGCGAATTATTAACCAAAATCTGGCCAAAGCCTGCGAGGCAGAAAAAATTCCGTTCGGCTTAGGAAGTATGAGAATTGTCAACCGCTACGCTTCCGCTGTGCACACGTTTAACGTAAAAGAGTTCTGTCCGTCTGTTCCTATGCTGGCGAACATCGGTCTGGTTCAGCTGAACTACGGTTTCGGGGCGGAGGAAGTCAATAAGATTGTGAAGGCAGTGAATGCGGACGGTTTGTTTATCCACCTCAACCACACTCAAGAGATGTGCCAGCCGGAGGGGGACACCAACTTCGCGGGCCTGATCGAGAAGCTGCGCCGCATTTTACCCGAGATATCTGTCCCCGTAGTTGTGAAGGGGGTGGGTCACGGAATCGACTACCAGAGCGTGAAAACCCTAAAAGAGATGGGGGTCAAGTACATCGATCTCTCAGGATGCGGCGGAACTTCTTGGGCTTGGATTGAGGGTCGCCGCCAGAAGTATGACGATGAGCAAGCCAACATCGGCTATGTTTATCGAGATGTCGGCATTCCAACGGATGTGTGCCTCAAGGAGAGTGCTCACCTGGCACACCGTAGCGATCTCAAACTTATCGCCGGTGGCGGGATTCGGACGGGTCTTGACGTCGCGAAGTCTATTCTAATGGGAGCAGAGTACGGAACAGCAGCAATGCCCTTCCTTGTTGCGGCTCTTCAGAGTCCGGAGGCTGTCCGTGCTGTGATTCAACGTTTCCGCCACGAGTTTAAAACTGCGATGTTCACATGCGGTGCTAAAAACTTGGATGAGTTACGAAGCATGAAAATACTCGAATACGGTCACTTGTAAGCGGCTCCCGATGAATGCATTAGTTGGGTATACACTGGTTTATATATTATACGCGCATATATGGATTAACAGATGCAAAAATAGCATGTTCCGTTTGGTACAGTTACTTTCGCTGTTCATCATCAATTGTGTTTTCTCTGTTCCACATAAAGGATAGGGGTTGTCTGAGAATCGCATTCATACTAGCCCAATGTTCACTTCCTGTTTCTGTAGGGACATACCTCTAAATTCTTTTTTTTTTTCTCCCCTGAACTCTATTTCTAATTATCGTAATAATACCGATTAATAATAGTGAGAACCGAATTCTTTCTTAAGATGGCGGACGAGGAGTACCAGGAGCTTCCCCACGTGGTCCGGGCCGTAAAGAACGCAGACTGCAGGACTCCTATCATTCTTATCGAGGAGGACGGAGATCCATACCCCACTATTTCTACTCTGGCCAAGGAGGTAGACTCTGGAGTGTGGAGTTTTGACTTGGAGCAGATTAAGAACGCAAACAATATCATGGACTATGTCGAAGTTGGTGTGAAGAATGGCGATTGGGTGTACATTACCAATTGCGATTCGGTGGATCCATCTTTCTTTCGTGATGTGGCTCGTGCAATTTACCTTCTGACTCCGGAGCCTGAAAAATATCCTCGTCGCGAGTTTTTCCGCTCGTTTTTTATGGTGAAGAAACCATTCGATCTGAATGGCATTCGCTTCCCGTTCCCCACTTTGATGATGAAGAGCTCCATCGTCGCCAGAATTACGCCTGAGACCTCCAAGTGGTCCTGCCAGCTTCCTGTCGATGATCCCCAGTTTGCGGCGGCGGCGAAGAAACACGAGAAGCGACGCCTAGAAGGACGTGATAGTGACAGTGAGAGCGACGTGGACGAAAACGCCCAGTACTCCGGCATGAGATTCTACCGCTCTGCTGAGCTTAGTAAATACGTCGACAACTCTCCGATGGCTGTAGGAAAAGAGGTCTTTTTGAAGGCGCTTCAGGCAGATGATGTCGAAACAATGAAGAAACTGGTAGACGCTGCTGAAGTGGATCCATTTGCAAAGCTTGAAAACGGTATGACACCGCTTCAATTCGCGGTTTGCGTACAGCTTCCCAAAAGTGTCAAGTATCTCCTCGATATTGGTGCCAACCCGGACACTCCGAGGGAGTCCGATGGCCGCCCGCCTCTGTTTATGGCCATCGACGACAAGGCAATTGCAAAGGCGCTTATTGATGCAGGAGCTGATTTGTTCTACAAATTTCAAGGCTGCCGCTTAGACAACCACCCTGAAACTGACCCTGAGATAGCTGCTTATGCCAAACGCCGCCGTGAGGAAATGTAGAACGGGAAGTATATTCTCTACTGTCATACACTTTTTCAGGATATATCGTGCCTCTATCTTGTATTTTCGTCGCCTTTTTTTTTTTTATTTTATGATTATGGAGTAGGAGGATCCATATGGCCTTTGTCCAGTGAACAAAAAAGAAAAAAAAAAGTGAGAGAAAATGTATAAAGATATTTTTGTGTAAATAAGTTAGTTGGAGGCAAAAGCAGGTACTCGTTGTTGGCGCTACACACGGGGTATAGTATTTTCCCCAGAAATACCATTATTTGTTTGTGGCTATCCTCTATGTACGTATTAGCCTTAAGTATTGGTATTCGAAGAGTCACGGGACGAAACTGGAGATAGGTTGCTTTTCAATCAACGATATGCATTCCCACCTCTAAAAAGGAAACAAGCTCAGAACAAAGCGAAATGCCGTTGGAACTTAAGTCTCTTGAATGAATGCAGTTTTTCATTGAAATGTTGTTGCTGTTGGTTGAATCGTTTGTTTTTTTCGTTTCGTAGCTCTGGTTTCTGCTCCCCCTTTTTTCTATAAAAAAAAATTGTAGATTTAGTTCTTCGTGTGCAGCACCGTCGAGATGCTTTCAAGAGGTAGTAGTTTCAGTGCCGCCTTGAGCGTTTCCGTGACAACTGTCGGAGCTGGAGTCCTAGTGCTGCCATCAGCAATTCAAGAAGCAGGAATACTATTCGTTTTGTCTATCCTTCTGTTTGATGCGTTTCTCACTGTGCTTTCCATTGATTATCTGGTACTTTGTGTTGACCGACTGAATCTGCGGTCTTATGAAGACATATCCCGAGAACTGTTGGGGCGTTTCAGTGAGGAGGTAGTACGCTGGGTGTTAATTACATATACCTGCGGTATTGCTGGAGGATATATCGTCGTAATTGGTGAAATTTTTACACCTATGCTTCCTCTTATCCAGCAGTATCTTCCATTCCTGAACTCTCCTAAGCATATCCTCACTCTCGTCTGGTTTTTTATCATGCTACCGCTTTCCTGCAATCCCCATATCAACCACATCCACTTCGTGTCGTTTCTTGCGGTGGTGGCAACGTGTGTCATTTGTACGGTGATTGCATTTCGGTATTTTGATCCTATTCAACCCCCACCCACCGATTTTCGGATCAACTACTTTTCCTTCTCTGGAAAATCTCTTCTAACGCTGCCAATTATGATGTTCTCTTTCGATTGTCAGGCTCTTGTTTTTCAGGTGTATGTCAATCTTAAGAAAGTAGAGAGGATAAGCATGCTGAAGGTGTCCCTTCTCAGTGTTGCTATTACTAGCGCCGCGTATGCATGTGTCGGTATTTTTGGTTACTTAAGTTTTCCTGGTGAGATTGATGGTAATATTTTAAAGTCTTACAACCCTCTCAAAGATCATGTATTTGCCGTAGGCGTTGGGCTCTACTCTATTACTATTATTATTGCATACTGTCTCGTTCTCTTTCCGTGTCGTGATGCTGTGCTCATATTACTGTTCGGCTACAACGCTGCAACACATGAGGATGCGCATGATGCGATACCAGGCAAAACCAACCTGATCGTGTCCGTAACGTTGTCTGTTATCAGCTACATCCTAGCAGTTTCAGCATCTGGCATTATGTTTATTATCGCAGTTCTAGGTGGAATTTGCAGCAGTACTATTTGCTTTATCTATCCTGCGTTATTCCGTTTAATGATGCATTTCAGAGGAGTTGAACGCTGTTCTTCTCTGGGACTCTTTTCCGCCTTTTTTATGCTTGTCTTTGGTGTATTTGGGGGTATTATAGGGACCTATGTTGCTTTTGTGCACTCGTAATTTTTGAACTTTATTTTCATTTTTTTTTTACTGTGCGTTTAAGCGTTCACTGGCCATTAACTTTTTCATTGGCTTTAATTGATTTAAATTTGTTCCGATGAAACGCATTGGCAACCGCTGATTGTTGCTATTCCACTTACACTAGCATTTTCTTCATCTAAAGATCACCTGCGACCAAAGAACTACATTTTCTCCATAAACCTTGCAAGCTCAGTAGAGTCAGTTGTTGTATTTCATAAATATCTAACAAGTAGTAATAAGAACAATATTAGTAATTAAAAAAAAAAGATAGAAAATGCGAAAGGAATAACAAAATGCATGTTCTCTTGAGAATGGTCGTACTTCTATCGTTCTTGATATCTTTTGGGGGTTATTGTGTTCTGGGTAGGCTATGAAATCTTCAAACCCTTTCGCGTTCATTAGGCCTCTAGGAATAGCTCTTCGCTCATGTGTACACCCCACATGGGAATCCGCATCGGGAAGTTTCCTTCGAGCCACTTCGCACATATCCAAAGGCTCCACTCTAGCGTTGATCCCCGAAACTTCTATTGTTTCTGTAAGCAGAGTGGCAGACAAGGACAACTTCGGTTTTGCTGCGTCACCTGATTTCCTTGATGGGAAGTATCCATTAGTTGTTTTAGCACACTTTGTTTCCCTGCAATATATTTTGGGAAACTCCTGGTTCGCTTGCCAGCTGCCTCACTACGCCGAGGATCGCAGCGTGGCACGCCTGTATGGAACGCTGAAGTCAGAACTTGTGACAGCACCTGAAGCTATTTTCTCCCAGGCATACGCTTACGTTAGTCGACGATGCGTCGAGCACGAAGGGGTAGACTCCCTCATTCCGATCGTTGATATGATTTCATCCAAGTCTGCTGGTAATGTGGAATTTCATTCGCAGGTTGTCGGGGACCATCACCACGCAATATGCAAAAAATTTTGGGGCAGTGGTTATCACAAGCGTAAGTGCCGTAGAGGGGCTCAGTATATCGAAGTTCGAGCCCTCCAGGACATCATGGCAGACAGCAGTATTATCTTTCAACGTACAAAATAAGGTGATGTTGCAGAACGAAAAATATATGCATGATTTTCTAGATTGTTCCTCTGCTTTGGCGTAATTTCCGTCCATGTCTGCAGAAGTATGTGAGTATTACTTCACTATCCCTTTACTGTCCCGTTCATGAATACGAAACCCCAAAAAGGGACTACAGAAGTTTAGTCGCTGATGGAAGCCGATGCCGCATCGGAAAAGCCGGCGGCCAAGGATGCGTGCAAAAAACAACATCGTCAGATAATGGGGCGAAAAATGAGGCTGCGGCGCCGTGCTTCCTGGCCGCTTGCGCCGATCGAACGGAAGCGGGGGCCCACCACTTCTTCGGGGCGGCCCCTTTTCGACCGAGCCCCTGCGCTGCCATGGCGTCCGGCATCCGCAACGCCCCCCCCGAGGGTGCCTTGGCCGCCGCCGAATGCTTCGACCGTGGAAGAAGGGGGGGGGCGGGCGGCCGCGATGGGGCACCGCCCCCATATGCGAAAAGCACCGCGTTTGGGAGCTGGCCCCTTTCCAAGACACGCCCATGCCCACCAGGAAAGAGTACCCTAGGAAGAATAAAAAGGAAAACACAAGGGGTCCCTGCGCCGGTGTCCGTGGGAGCAAAGCCCGGAAACGGCAAGCAAACCGATTAGGATTCTTTGGCCTGGATTCACGGGCGATCGCATTCAGCTAACCCCATGGCTTTTTTTGCGCCCACGGCCCCTCTATTCCTGAGTTTGGTTGGGGGAAACGAAGCTTTACAATGTCTCAGGAAAGATACGTTTCTCTTGTTTTTCTTGTGTTATCTACTTGTGCCGCTTAGATGGTTTTCTATCACCTTTTCTCCCTGTTCCCCGACGTGAAACCCGCCTCTAGCCTCAAGATCTTCAGCCCTCAGCTGCAGAGTTCAAAAGAAAATGAATAGAGGTTCTTGCCGTTTCCGGACTTGATTCCCACGGATACTTGGCCCAGAGAGAAGGCTGACTACTTGTTTTCTTTACTCCTTCTTTCCCCGTTTTCCTAGGCACAGGTAAGTCTAGGCAAGGGGCTCTTTCCCAAATGAGATGCATTATACGCATGCGAAGGCGCTGCCTCATCACATTCGCCTTGTCCTCTTCACAAGGGGCTGTTCGACAAGTTTTCTCGGCTCTTCACAGATCATGAAAAAGGCCTCACGGCCGCCGATTTGCTACTGTCCATCAAAGCAATGAGCCGCGTGATGCTGCTAGACGACGCATTCTACGAGACGATGAGCGAAACCAAGAAATTAGCACAACTATCGTTGGCGGCACAGCGTGATTTAGTTCACGCTTTCGGAGCAGTGGATCTTCCTCACCCGAAGCTTGCGGAGAGAGTGTGCGCCAATGTCGCCTCACGATTGGACGAGTTGCCGGACGCTAATTCTGCGTGCTCTGTTCTCCTGTCGTTGCGCAGGATGGGGTACAACGTTGGCGAGGATCAGAATTTAGTTGCTGCTGCAGATTACATCAAAGAGCGCGGCCAATCACAGACCAAAGCACCGCTGCACCATGTGCTGCAGGTCCCGGGCACCTCTACTTCCCATCGAAAAAAACCGCGCTGTATTTTTTCTTTTATTTGAGCACGGAAACCAAATACAAAATACCCGTATTCCTTCGAACGCCGAGGAACGCGCCATCTGACCTTCGGGTCTGCGGGCACACTTCCGCACCAAGCACTACTCCTGGCCGATGCGGGGAAGTACCAGGAGTGAACACGCCCCGCCGCGCGGAAATTTGTTACTGCTGGAGCCCCCTCTCACCAATTGGCGGCGCACCAAGCCGTTCTCGTGTGCCTTGCCCCCTTCCAGCCGGTACGATTTTTCGGAGCCGGATCCACTTGTCGAAAAAGCGCGCCATAGCTTTTTTTTCTTCCGAAGCCGCGCGGAGGGGGCCAAGGGAAAGGAAGAGAAAATATGTGATAACAGCCAAAATGGCCATACAATTAGACAAAACACAAGAAACACATGGGGAAACGCTTTGCCCCCGAGACATTGAACTACTTCGTCCCCCCAACAAAACAAAGGAATAAAATGGCCCATGGGCGAAATGCCAAGCCTGAAAATTTTGAAGTTTTTTTAAGCTCGTGGTTTTTTCCGGCCGAAGACGGCGGCGCCCGCCCCTCACGCTGGAAGGGGAGGGAGCAGGCGGGAAAAAAACACCCCGTCACCCCGGTGCCCCAGTGCTGCCGGAACCGCTTTCCGCCGCCGCCCTATTCCTTGGTTTTGCTTTGGAAATAGGGGGCCCGCTTGGGAAAAGGCATTTTGGGGGAAGCGGTTCCAGGGAAAGAAACACGACGCACCCCCGCCCTCCTCCTCACCCGCCACGATGCCTCGCAGGAGGGCCCCGGGGCCGAAAAATCGCCCCCAGGCTCCTCGACACCCGCGCGGAGGCCTGGCCCCACCATCCCGGCCCCCCTGCAAGACACCCAAAAAAAAAAATGCGCAGTTAAAACGCTGGCCTACTGCAATTGGCCTCCTTTGTGCCCCAAAAGGCGAGGAGCAAAATTGATCGGTTCAATTATTGTTCGTCAAATGCCACAGTTTGTGCAGTATGTGTCCAATATTGTCTTCCGCATACCATAGAGACAATCCCTTTGCCAATATCTCGGCAGTTCTTTGAATCCTGGAGTTTTCTTGCACAGTATTCCTTTCTATCCCCGGAAGATAAAAGACCCACTCAAACCTGCCCGAAGCTCTTACCTTGACTTATGCAGCCGATATTGTTTTTACGCCGATCAAGGTCACCGACGTTTGCCTAATTGTGAAGAGAACAACCAGAGAAAGAAATAGTGAAGGTAGAAATACAGCAGAACTCACAACCAGAGAAGAGATGCCGACAGGCAGCACACTTCTGTAGCAACACAGAGAGCTGAAGAAGTTGAAGCAGTTACATAAACTCATTTCAGTTTCATATTGCTGCAAAAGAAAGAAACAACGATCAACCTAGGTCTTAGTCAAAGAGGCCGAAACCCATCTCATCGTCATCCTCAGACTCCTCCTTGGCCGCAGCCTTCGTCTCAGCAGCAGGAGCGCTACCGCCAGCGGCGGCAGCGGGAGCGCTGCCAGAGCCAGACCCGCAGCCCACGAGCTTGGCCTTGCCTTCGTTGCAAACCTCCTCGAAGTTCTTATCCTTCAGCTCGGTGAAAAGAAGCTGGATGCGAGCAGCATCCACGGGGGCGCCAGCAGCCTTGAGCACAGCCTGAACATCCTGCTCAGAAGGGGTCTTGCCGGAGAGCGCCACGAGGGCGTAAGCAGCGAGGTACTTCATACTAGGTCTTATGTTTTCGAATAAATAAGAAAATGAGAATTAGACACCATCCGGCACCAATAGGAGAACGGCATTCATTGAAACGTAAAAAGGGGGAAGAAGGACGATGCAAATATCAAGAGCGAGTCATTCTATTCATCCTTAAAGTTGCCCCAGATGTGGAGTCGTTCAATTAATACTAGTGCAACTCGGCCACAAATAATATGTATTTTTTATTTATTTATTTTTTTTTGTTAATGGTTCGCAGACACATGTAATAAAACTAACAAACAAAAAAAAGAGCTACTGGAACTCACTAATCGAAGAGGCCGAAACCCATCTCATCGTCATCCTCAGACTCCTCCTTGGCCGCAGCCTTCGTCTCAGCAGCAGGAGCGCTACCGCCAGCGGCGGCAGCGGGAGCGCTGCCAGAGCCAGACCCGCAGCCCACGAGCTTGGCCTTGCCTTCGTTGCAAACCTCCTCGAAGTTCTTATCCTTCAGCTCGGTGAAAAGAAGCTGGATGCGAGCAGCATCCACGGGGGCGCCAGCAGCCTTGAGCACAGCCTGAACATCCTGCTCAGAAGGGGTCTTGCCGGAGAGCGCCACGAGGGCGTAAGCAGCGAGGTACTTCATCTCTAGTTGTGAACCTAAAAGGAGATAAAAGGGCAGGGAACAGAGAAACAGTGAAACGCAAATATTATTGAGTTGCTGAGTACAGACACAGAAATACTAGAAATATAACAGAAGGAGGCATGTCTTATATGGGTATATCTGTACGCGATTAGTCTGCTAGATAGTCTGTTAAAGGGATTATTGGAGAAGGTTGGTTGTGATTAAAAGCATCGTATCAATGTAGACGCCGAAGGTCGAAAAGAAGATGCTGCACACTTTCTTCGGTGAAAGGTAGAAGTGGAAGATCTGACTTCAATAACATATCGTTGCAATCGTCTCGAGCTGCTAGAAGATCAGGCAACGGCGTGTCAGCAACAGTTGGAAAGTCAGACAACTGTTCCGCTCCCGTGTTCAGGGAGTCGAAATATGGCCACCACCTAATCGCCACGGATGAAGCTGCTCGCAGAACTTCGGATCTGTCGGTTTGCTGGAGGAGAAGAAACGCTTCGATAACATCCCCGTCTACGAATCTGCAGCGAGAATAAGGAGATTTCTCAGTCGTCTGAACACGTTTGGGGGCTAAACGATTCGGTCCACGCTCTTGACCAGGCACCAGTAGCTCTCGATAAAACTCCGGCTGAAATCCACCGTTTGATTTAACCACCTGCGCTATCCCTAGCTCAATAGAGCGTAACACGAAGTACAAAGGGATTCCAACTGGTGTGATAGTTCCAAAACCTCCTTCTGCAGTACCAAAGACTATCTGTGCTCCCATGAGCCCTCGGAACAATCGGAGAGACTGGCTGTATTCGTTCATCACTGCTGCAGGGGCAAAGCTCCCCCGCTGCATGCAGTTAATGCACTGCCCCATGTGTAGCTGACCCCTTGATTGTAATTTATATATCTTTGTGGAGTCTTGAAGAGGATCTGGTGCAGCGCGGGTAACCTCCATATTGCTCATGGTATAGATGTTGTCGCTACGATCGGAGATAACCACCATCCCATTTGGAAGAACTGCGCCAGCAGTAGCTTCTCGAAGGTGTAAATCTCTCGAGAGTACCTTCATGGTTCCCTGATCTCTGTTGATCTCAATGTAAAATACTCCGTGTCTTACATCGATAGCAACGAGAATCGCATTCGTCGTGGTTTCGTTCGCATCTCGAAGCGGAAGGGTAACGGGGATCAGACTGAATATCATCAATCCCACACTGAGCTGTTCGCGCTGAATAAATGTTTGTTCACGAGGACTCCATTGGTACAGGGAAATGATGCCGTTAACCGCCAAGGCCACCATGCCGTTGCTGTGCGGGACAACGCCGCAGCTCTGAAGCGACCCTTTAATATCCATCTCTCCCAGATGATTCAGCCGGCCTTTCGTCCCTTGAGAAAACCACCTTATTCGGCTGGAGCGAGCTCTTTGCTCGTCCCCAAAGAGAAGTCCAGTTCCAACAAAGATCACAGGTTCCTCATCGTGTTTGCTTAGGAAACCGCTTTGAGAACGCGACGTCAGGGAGACAAACTCCAAGAAAGATGTTTGCTCGTTCTCCAGCAGCTCACACTGTTGAACCACAGCTAGATTAGCCTGACTACCGGAATTCTGGAGGGTGGAGTACGGCAGAAAAACAATAGATTCCCTGTTGTTTCTTCGTAACGCAACAACTAATCCGTTCCATTCAGGTATGCTTCGAACCAGGGTTACAGTCCCTCCTAACGGAATGAAAGTCCTATTGAGTTTCTGTGTGTCCTCCATGGCTCCAATGTGCATTGTGTGACGCAGTCGGGAATGAAATACGTATTTGTTCTCACCTCCGCTTACAAGATTGCCGCATGAGGTGACGCCGTCTACGCTAAAGCCAGTTATTTCGCAGCCTTCGTTTGTCACGAGTACCATCATCGGAATACGTCCAAGACACATTACTGCGTTTCGATTGTACAAGCGCCGGAGCTCCACAGGCTTATTCATCAAGAAGAAATGATGGCGGTATCGCTGCTGCTGAAGCAATAACAAGTTCGTTTCACAAAGATAGCCGTTTAACAGACCAATAAGAATAGTGCAGTCTCCGAGGCTCGTTGGAACGATACAAATCGAGTGGGGAACAGAGTTCAACGCCATTCGAACCCTGATCCGCCGTGATTCAAGATCTATGACAGAAACTGAGCCATCCCATTGTCCCACAATACACATACTGGAGTCCATAGTAACGGAAGACACGGCGCACTCCAAATCAATAGACCAGAGGATCGTCATGTCGTTTATGAAACTCAGGGAACTGGTGTGAGCAATCATCACCAATTGACCACAAGCTGAGAACAATATTTGTCGTTCTACGTGTAGGGACTCGGTGCATTTCAGCATTTTCCGATGAGAATCCGTCCATATTAGTGATGCAACTCCGTACTCGTAGACGCAGAAGTACTTCTCCGCTTGGTAGTACAATCCAATTATTTCACTACCAAAGCGAACTGAAGGTTCTATTTGGACCTCTCGGATGGTCCCGTTAGCGTAGCACGCGAAGGATACACCACCAGGCGTGGCGACCATAAGAAGCTCCTGAGCCGCGTGAATAGCCGTAACGGATTCCGGCAACTGGTATCGCGTCTCGGATGTAAGGCTCATGACAGATCTAAGCATACTGACTCCACCTCGCCTCTCCGCGCCTGTACTCGCAAGTAGCATTTGAGTGACACCGTCACCATCTACACTCATGTCGATCACTGGGCCGCAGTTGTCGATTACAGTGCAGCTATTCCACGTGAACAGTTCTACTACCAATGTGTCTTCTAAACTGGAAGGCAACAGGCATACACTGCTGCTGATAGGAAGCACGCTAGAGGGAAGCGTTCCGATATCGCTGCAGAACGACTTTATCTCTAGGCTCGCTCCTGCGCTCCCCCAAGGGTCATTACGCTCACTATCAATATGCACGATTGCGCAAGCGCCGGTTAAAGCGCAAACAATCAAATCTACTCCGTTGAACAACAAGGCTGCAGAAGCAATTTCAGTGGCCGTGGGACCTGAAAAGTGTAGTTCGATGGAGCGCACGCACTGGGGCCCCTTCTCTTGTATAAAGGACACCAAATTGCTTCCCACAACAATGACACCATCCTTCGATACTAACAAGTGGCTACTGGTGGGGTCCACGTTGCTTTGTTGGTATCCACATCGAATGAACTGCTGCTCTCCGCCGCCGCACGCAATCCACCGAGACAGAGAGTAAGCAGGCTTCCCGGCAGGGGGGTTGATATCGAGCATATATATGGACACGTGGACTCGGCCACATTGGTCAGCAAACAAAACATGTAGGCGCAGCTTGTCCTCTGTTGGACCGTTCGAGAACGCAAAGCATCTAACCTCATATTCACTCAGATCGAACGGTCTTTTGATAAGGTAATCAAATTTTCCTCTTTCCTCCATTAATGCCACTAAGTTTGCGGGAAAAAAGCGGAGCAGCAGTGATCGATGAGCGCACCGCTTTCGTTGTATTTGGGATCCTAAGGCAGATAAGATGTCGATAAAATAGACACCCCCCTCGCTAACACCAAACGCTACAAACGGTGTGACGATTGGCCTCGGGCACGACGAGGTGGAGCATGATAGATGCTCTACCATGTGGAGGTGGGACTGATAGAGGTCGTTGACATCACCGTAGAAAAGTGTGTGCATTTTCATACCTTCAGTTTCTCTTTCAGAAGAAAAGGTAACTATTGAGACTTCCTGCTTAGCTGAGAATAGAAACAAAAGATGCCGAATAATTTGTCTCGAATTGAGGTCCAAAATAGGAACGGAGTGAATGTATTTTATAGAGCAATGGAACCGAAAATCTCTGACATGGGCGACGCTGTCTGCTAAGAAACCATCACTGATTCGAAAAACTGACAGGATGTTTACCCTGTTTAGTGCAACGAACTGGTCCGCTGTCCCTGTAAAGCTACCGAATGCATGCCCGGCGACTGCAGTTGGGATCTTGCTGGTGGATACGACAAAAGCCATTCAGTCATGCACTTCCTTTCCAGCTCACTGATACAAGTGATGAGGTGGTTTAAACGGTAAATGAAAAAGAAGATAAAACGGAAGAACAAGAGATATTGAAATGTGCTGAGGGTAGACCACAGTGAGACAAACAGTCTGGGCTGCGATTATTATCAAAACATTCAATTAGTGTACTATTTGAATGTGCAACGCGTTTGTTTTTTTGTTGTTTTTTTATCTCGGAAACGGCTAGCTTGAAGCAGCAAGAACTACATCCCTCTCAGAGAAGGTTTATGTAGGGCAGTTAAAGGAATGGAGAGAATAAGACAGAAATTTTTACCTCCTAACCTTATCCAGTGTGAGAGTTGGTCTCGTTGTGGCAGTGTATGGGAAGTGCCATGCAGCCTTTGAAATAAGAAAAAAAGAAAAAAAGTAAAGTACAGTGTGTCTTCAATCGAAAAAGTCTAAGTCTCGTATCTAGGTGTAGGGAAGGTTTTGTCAACTAACGACAGAGTATCTTCCCTCTTCATCACCGCAGGTTTGTGTGAGGTAATCTATTGTGGTGAAAATTCGGCTGCACTTCGTCATGGACATGGATCCCGCACAATGAGTGAAGTAGGTCACGCCGGAATCGTCGATGGAATCAATGTACGACCAGATACTGCGTGTCGAAATGATTTGGATCCCATCGACAACATCTCCGGACAGGGTGTATTTGGTTCCTGGCGGGTTGAACGCAACAAATGGCACCCCTAATGCAGCAGAGACAAATTTGGCATAACCACCGTTAAAGGCATCACCCACCACCAGAATGCTGTCTCGATGGCCGTTGTCGATCAACGTGTTGATGTATGTGGTCACATTCTCTAAGTTTCCATACGGTGAGAAAAACTTGTGATACACATCTGAAACACGAACAAACGCCTCTTGATACTCGTCCGGCCACAGCGATATTAGGGGAGACAGCGCCTTTGCCAGCTGCAACCCTAGTACTGCACCCCACTCATCGATAGCGCGAAAGACGCCGAGGCCCCTCGTGTTGCTGTTGAGTGTAATGATGTGGTACTCCGTCTCGAGATCCAAGTAATCCGAGAAGGGAATGTGCATTCCGTCTGTGGCATAGTTTCTGCTAGGTGGAAGCCGTTCAGGGAATACGCGGTAAAAGTTTCGACGATGGCCAAACCAGGCAGAGAAATCTGTGTCACCATTGGAGCCATACGTATATGACAGTGCGCTCAAGAATGCCAGATCCACTAAACTAAACGGGGCGGAGCTTGCAGTATTGAAGGATAAACTACAAACAGGGCTGAACGCGTCTTGTCCAATAATTTTTGTTTCCCCAGTTCGGGCGAAGGTGGTGCTAAGGTCATACTGAACTGCGTTGCCTAGGCCGACTGCGAAAGCGACTAAAACGGTGCACAGAAGCCACCACGCCAAAAGCAGCCGATGATCCGTTCGAAGCGCCACCCGTTTCCTGGCGTAGCGGCGCTCGGCCTCCGCTACTTGAGGGTGATGAGAGGGGAACAGTACCCCGGCCGCGCCGCAGCACGACAGAAGATCCTTCGCAACTGACCGGCAGCAACAGAGGTACGAATCGAACCACACCGGCTTTTTCTGAGGTTCAATTTCGAATGTTTCCTTCGTCGTTTGCATGAGCTCTTGGATTTCTCGTTGAGTGAGTAAGTGCTTCCGTTTGCGAGTCATCATTCCTTGGGCGACGACAAAGAGTACAATGACAACCCCTGCGCTCCCTGGTTTGGCGGAGACCGCGGCGCCTACCACGCCGATCACAACAAGAGCAATGATGAGCAGAATGGTGACGTAGGCTGACCACTGTCCCTTCACGTGAAGACGAGTCAACCACGAAACAATAATCATGCACGTCACCCCAACAGAGCTCACCAGGCCCCATACCACGGTGGGATCACCGATAAATGTGCACAAGGTTTGTGCAGTATAAATGCCAAGAAGTGGAGTTAGGCCAATAATAAACACGATAGAATTGTAGAGCAATGTGTCTCTATCCAGACCGTATTCCTCCAACTCCGTGGAGGCATGGTACCAGTGTGTCTTGGCCATTTTCTGGGGTTCATGCTTGTAGGCCTTCGCCCGAAGTTCAAAGTCGTCGCGGATTAGTTTTTCTTCGGACACTTTTCTCTTGAAGACTATAGCTCGGCCATAGAACACCACGTAGCACATCGCAATAAGGAACACACCAGCAAGAACGGCAACATTGGCAAATCGCTGCGCCATAAAGACAACGGATTGTTTGGCTGTGATGCATTCAATGAGTCCCCACAAGGCTGGAAGAACAAGGGAAGCGACGATCACTAGAAAGTAGATGATACAAGGAGGCTCCTCAGCCCATATAATGGTGTTCGACATTCCCCAAAAACTCTTATGGACTCGCTTTTGTGACCAGATTTGCTTTCCCATGTCTGCAATAACGCCCATCGAGCTGACGGCCACGAAGCTGTAGAATAAAAACATAGAAAGGTATCCAAAAGCTTCCACACTCGAGTTTTTCTGCGGGGATGGCGGAGAAAATAGTCGCAGGAGAAGCGCGAAAGTATATTCTATGTTTAGAGACATTACGAGCGCAGCAGCACAATACAAAAGAACAGTGAGATAGACGCGAAAGGAGCGCGTAAAGAACATGTCCGTCACGATGTCCGCGACCCATCCATACGAATCCTGTTGGGCTTCGAAGTGTACTACGCTAATTGTGTTGTTGGGGGGTGGGACAAGTGGCTCCTCCGACTGGGGAGAGCCCACCGCCTGAGACTGATGAACCTCAGGTGCAGATGCGACTTCGTTTTGTGGAGGGGTAGCCTCCGGTTCCCCTGGAGTGGGATCCGGTGGCTTCTCCACAGCAGCGGCTGTATCTGCCTGATTCTCCGCCCTCGTTTCCTGCTCCTCTGTTGCGTTGGGATCGTAGGCGTACCAGTAGCCGTCCTCGCCTTGAAAGTACATGAGCCCGTCGTCCCCCATCACACCAGCGCCTTCCATCACTTCGACTCCACCATCTCCAACCCACTCCTGATACTCTCCTTGTGGGTCCTCGGCGTTCCCTGCGTGGGCCCCAGCACCCAGTTCATTCATGATCGCCTGCCTAGTATCAGTTTGCTTCGTGACTGGGAGAGCTATGATAATTGGTTCGTGAAACCAATCAGCACCAAAATCACGCTAAGAGCAAGTGAGATTCTGCTGCTGCGTATTAGGCTTCTTCCATCATTGACAAGAAAAAGAAAAAAGAAAAAGGAACAGGAGGGACGGGCCAGCAATATGTGTGTCCTGAAGGGGCATGAGGAAGCAATGTAATCCTTTTATCCGCAGGTGGGTTTCCTCCGTCTTGCAATATATTTTGACAGGGATATTTAAGGGATGCGCCGTTCTTTTTCTACTCTGCTGCTGTCCCCTTCTACCTTCATTGGAACCTCCAAGTTGTCCCCCTGGTATTAAATTCAACGGAGAACTAAGGGCCGAAACACAAAGTGGATCGATCTTCCTGCGGTGTTCTTAAGGCCCCTGATTTAAGGTATACAAACAAATAAATAAAGGCATTACGTTCTTTTGTTGGAAAAGAACACTTTCTCTTCTCCTGAAAAAGCTAGGAAATGTGTTGCTCGGTCTATTTTTCTTAAGCTCTGCTATACGATCTTGGAAGTTGTTCAGTTATTCGCCGACGCCAAGGGTTATTAAAAGGGGCCCAAAAAAAAAGCTTCGTATTTCTTCTCCTGCATACATACTTTCGCACACGTGCGTGGAACTGCAGAAAAAGAAAAGAAAAGCAATGAAGTACAAAAGCGCATTACGCATCGCGCAACGCAGCATCAATTATTGCATTGAGGTCGAGCAGAAGATTACTTCTCTTCTTCCTTCAACTTCTTCTTCAGCTGCTTCATGGCAATGCTGTAGCGGTTGGACAGCGTTTCGTTGCCATCACCCTTGAGCTTGGAGCCCTTCTCGAACATTTCTTTGGCTTTCTGTAAGTTACCTTGACGATACTCCAACTCTGCAGCCTCGTAGTACGCGAAAGGGAGAATCATGGAGTCGGAAGGGATCTTCTTCTCATGGTCGAACACCTCGTTGAGATACTTGAAGGCATCATCAGTGCGGCCGCAACCCTTGCAGATCACACCGCGAAATAGACGAATCATGTTTTCTGTCTCTGGGCCGGACGTGTCCTCACCTTCCAGAACGCGGTCGAATTCGATCATAATCCTGTTACCTTGATCTTTATTCATATGTGCCAAGTCTCGGTTTATGTAGAGCATGTACACAGCAGCGAGAGGAAGAAGTCGGGGGTTGGCAATAATACGGTTCGCCATTTTGGGAGAGTTGCTGTCGTTCTTTGACTTAGGATTGTACATTCCTTTAACTTTCTTCACCCAGTTCATTGCCTCAGATTTATTGCCTAGCATCACGTGGCACGCCGCAACAGATAGAACAATCTGGCCTGTATACGCGAATTTCTCCTTTGTTTTTTCAAGGTGATGGAGAATGGCGGTATACGTAGAGAGCGCATCTTTCCAAGCCAGGTCCATAAAGAGAGTGTCGGCCAGGAGGTAACGAATCAGAAGCGGCGCCAGTCCTACTTTTTCGGCGTTGGTGGCAGCAAGGGTGATGGACTTCACCGCCTCCTCGGTTTGTCCGCGCTTGCGGTAGTAGAAGTTGGAGTAACCGTGGAAGTATGTGTTATTGGGATAGCGCTTGTTCATCGTTTCCAACACCACCTTTGCCTTGTCTAATGTCGCATTAAGGTCTCCTAAGCCCGTGGGGAGGAACAGGTAGAGCGTGCAAAGTACCAGGGCGGCGAACGGAGCGCGAATCGAGTTACTCTGGAACACCTCTGTAAGATACTTCTCACCGAGCTCCTTATCTGAAATGAAGCCAATAATACTCAACAGTTTCATTAGGTTGGCAGGAACCAGGGCGAGAAACGCGTAGAAGGTGCCAGTGCCGCACTTAATGGCCATCTTCAGCTCTTCGGGGATGCTGTTAGTCGTATCGTTCTCCACCTCTTGGATCAATGTATAGAAGCAGCCCCATGCCTTCCGCAGGTTCATTCCGCCCTTCAGGTACGAATTCATCATGAGTTGGCAAATGGCGCGTAACAGAAGCGCGTCGGCATAAATAACGTCGCACTCCAGCTTCCAGCTTTGGTTAAACATTTCGCCACTCTTCTTCGCGGCCTTCATCTGAGCTCGGAACTCCTTCTTCTTCGTGTCACGGCAAGCCCGGCTATCAGGAGATCCAGGAACTTCATCATCGTCATCGAAGAACATCGGAGCATCATATTTTGTGGCGACAGCCAGAGTATCCGCTTCTTTGAGGAGATCCAAGATTTTCTCTCGCCCTTCATTGGTAGAGCTCATCAAAGACTGGACGATGAACACCGCAGCCCACTCCAATGCATAGCGCGGTTGTGTGTGTTTTTTTCCCTTTAGAATTTCGAGAGCTCCGTCATACTCGTTGTTCCACATCATGCGGACAGCCTCCGAGATGTTGCCCGCATGTACTCCCTCCGAGTCTGTGCTGTGTTCCGAGCTTTTGGGTGACGACATCGGCAGCAACGTATGAAAAACTAAACAGGCTTCAAAGAGGAACGAGGTCAACAATGAAAACGCAACGTCTATTCGGCACGGCAGCTGCTAGGTAATGCTTCAACTATTCTCTAAGAATATTAAAAAGAGTGCGTGGAAGAAAGAGGGAGGAGAGGAAAGTTAGCCCATCAGAGGGGAGCACGCAGAGATTTTGTGGCATGGGTCTAACTGTGAAATGGGACGTTCCCACGGCTATCCTGCTGTTCTGTGGCCGGCTGTGGCCCACCATAAGACGAGGAATTCTTGTGTGGTAGAACAGATTGACTTCGAATGGAAGGAACTCCAAGGATGATTATTAAAGAACAACAATGTATATGTTATGCCGTACAGGATTGTTGTGTGACAGAGAGAAGAAGACTAGGCAAACGGATAACACGTGACCCTAACTGCATTCGTCTATTCTACCAGGAAGACATCATAAACTGGTAGATTTTACAGTACGAGAAAGAATGCGATGCAATGAGAATGAGAAAGCATGCTGCTGACGGTGGGAGCCCCCATCACCGCTCGAAAAAGCTGCCGAATGTACTATTCCTTTTTTTCTTTCTTTCTTTTTCCTTCTATGAATTTGCCTTGAAAATATATCCCTTCCACCCTATCATTTGCCGTTCTTCTCTTGCAGGAGTTCGCAGTAGTACGCCCGCTGCTCGCGAGCCCATTCTAGTGCTTGCCGCCGCTGCTTTTCCTCTTCGAACGCCGCGTTGTTGGCCACTTCATCTAACTCTTGAATCGCCTGATTGCAAGCGCGAGAAAGAGCCTCTAGTTTGCACGCCTGAGAGGCCATGACCGATTCCTTCTCCGCGACAAGAATGTTGATCTTGCAGATAGACTGCGCCAGCTTCTCTTTTTCACGAAGGAAGAGGTTGTACAGTCCGGGGTGTACCTTCTCGTCCGCAGGAATGATACGTTCAATGTCCATGAGGTCCCCTTGAAGCTCCAAGGACTCTGGCGTCACTGCATCCCACTTGCTCTCCAGAATTGCTTGAACATCCTTGATGGAGCAGTTGTTCCGGAGACAGCGCTCCGTAGCTTTAAGGCGCTTTTCTAGCTGGCGGATACGATAGTCTTGAGCTTTCATCACGCGCTCCTGAGGATCGCACTTATCCAGCACCAGCTCCTGGCGCTCTTCATTAAGGTTCTGGACTAGCTGCTGCACCTGCTCCACCAAGAGATGCTTGTGGGATTCCTCACTGTTTTTATACTCGATGCACTGCACTGCATGCTCCTCTGAGCCACGGAGTCTGTCGACCTCCTGATTGGTCAGTTCAATGTCACGGTCCGCCACTCTGATGTCGTTGTAGAGCTCATCGATAGCGGTGACCATTTCCTCACGTTCCGCCAGCTTCTTCTTGGCTACTTCGATTGTTTTTCCCTTTGCGGCGCGGATGAGTTGGCCGGCAGCGAGTTCCTTAAGAAGTATTTTCCTCCGCGCATCCAACTCACGTGGGTCTGCTTCGGGCTGGTAGGCCTGCATCTCCATCAGCTCAGAGCGGCGAGCGGCAGAAGTGTAAGGGAGATCAATACCTGTCTCCTCCGCGAGCTTCTGTTTCTTCTCTCGCCAAAGCTTCTCTGCGCGGCCCTGCTCTCGAATATAGTTCTTCAACTCAGTGACGGCAATAGTGTCCTGAGCATTTTGGTGCTTCACAGCCTTGGTGGCAACATCGAATTGGACCAAGGTATTGCTGAACTGCTCAATTGGAACTTCCCGGATATTCTTCTTCGGCCGGCGGCCACAGTAGTCGTACACGGGGTAACACCTCAGGAGATCCTCGCCAGAAGCGCTAATTGAGACAAGCTGCGATTGTAGCTGCTCTTTGTGCTCCTTCAGTTCTTCTATCTCGCGTTCGCGAGCAGCAATTGCTCCCTCTAGCTCCCGAATCCTTTCCACTTCAGACGGCCTCATTAGTTCACTGTAATTCAACAGCTTGTGTATTGTTTTAGAATTTCGCATTGCGTCATGAATAAAAAAAAGAACGAGCAAAGAATGTGCATGGTATGTCCAGGAGAGAGGAGTGGCCAAACGTACTGTATGTTCCAGAGCGTATCCTGATCACCGTTGAACAAAGGCAACGGCTGATTCAGCGCTTGTGACGGTGTATATATTTATTCTTTTTTTTTTTTAGTTGGGAGGAACTATGTGAAATGGCGCTGAGAATAATTTCTCGAACAGTAAAGGTCTCCATTGTTTTCTTCATTTTGTTTTATAGGCCGCGTTTTGCCAATACAATGAGAACAATATAGTCGTTTCGCACCACTATTGTCTCCCTCACGCTCTCACTCTTGACAGAGAAACGAGGTCGTGTAGACATCGTCCCGATGCGCTCGAAAATAGCGTATCCCTGACCATCATAACCGCTTTGAGCCTCACCGGGGTGATGAAGAGCGGCGAGCTCCATGGTGCGAGTGACGTGCTGCCAAGGGGTGAAGGTTCTGGTGTGGTGCATGAAGCGGCGGCTGTCACTGAGGTACGATACAACATCTGCTTTGCCTTCTGCGACTCCCTGCCACGACTGGAGAATGACGTCTTCATCGAGGTACGTGGCCGCAGCGTCGATCGACCCGGCAGAGAGGAGCTCCCCGAACCGGGTTACGATAAGATACGCAGCGCTCATGTGATGCAGCAGAAAAACGAAGCACGGAATGAAGGAAAGCCTTTGTTTGATCAGCTTTTCATGTGGAGATTCTGGCAGAAGTGGAAACTGAAACAGTTAGGGATCGGTGGTGTACTTCCGAGCGACAAGCCCAAAAAACTCTTCAACTGGCTCGATTCCGTCGCTTCCACCACTGAGGAAAAAAAAAGGGGAGGGGGAAGGGTAAGAGCAAAGTGAATGGCCGTATCCGTCTGGAAACTTTCGATGGCACCGGGTGTTCGTGATCATGTTACAACCAGAGCAGCTCTCTCTCTCACCCTTTTCTTTTTTTTTTTATCAGGGAATGGAAGAATAGCGTTGGACATAGCTAAAGGGGAAAATATTGGATGCCACTATTTCGATGCATAAAAAGACTTTTCGATTTCCCCTTCTTCTTCTTTTCTTTTTTAATATTACCCTTGCTCGGTCTTCTGAAGGGACGATACACGGACTATTTTCGCTAGAGTGCATGAGGAATGAGCACTGTATTTCAAGTCAGATTGCCGGAGTGGCAGCCCTCCATCTAAGACATTTCCGCCTTCTGTGCCATGAGAATACCCGTAATCACAGCAAAAATACCCAGTGCAGAGGCAAAAAATTTCGATCACGAGCACCTTGACGAACAGAGAGCTACTGTGCGCATCCGCGATGGCACAGCTACTGCCAACTATTCCAACTGAGATACCGCAGGCCATGTTTCCGAGGCCCACAGCCAGACCTGCAGCGAAGAGAGTATAGCCAGCGCACTTATTTTGGTACGTGTATTCACCTGTTGTGGGGCTGACACTGGAGACGGATGCAGCCATCTTTCCCATCATGATAATCGCTAGAATGACACCGTAGATGGCAACAGCCTCGCAAAAGATAATGGAAATCAGGTTCTTGCTACGAATGTGCGGAGCGCGGATGGCAGCACCGCTGAGTGATGCGCCAGTGGTAAGAATGCCCCACGCCGCCCCGAGAATGGAGAAGGCGATACCAATCGCGATGCCGACCGACGCCCACACGTATGGCGAGACTCCCTGGAGCACCGTCCAGAGGGCACTAAAGGGAGGGTAGACGGTCCCGCATAGAACTGGTAGAATAACAAACACCACCACCACGAACCACACAATGTACTTCACTATCTTACCGATCATATGGAGTGCCTCATCCGGGGGCAGGCGCGCCGGTGTCGGCAGCACTTCAGGTTCCACGGGCATCGGAACAGAAACGAGGGGAAAAAGACGAAAAGGGAAAGCGGGGGCAGGAACGTACCAATCTTTGATACTGATGCACAAACAACTCCGCGTAGTTCTACACAGACGAAGCTAGAGGGTCGATAAAGTGGACTACTAAGCTCTACTAGCTTGTCATATCATACACATATAGCAACATTAAGGGCAAAGAAGGAAAAAAATGAGATAGGGCTGGGGATCTTGATTCTTTGTCAAGTTTTCACCAGAAAGCAGTAGCAACGAGTAGGATTCAGTCGGGCCCACAACAATAATCCAAGAATATATGAAAGTTTGCTTTGATTTTCAAAACGAAAAAATCACTAAATAAAGTGTATCCGAGAGACACCAATGACTGAAGAAAGCTAGAGTGCTTAACGCTTGCGGAGGAACACCATGCGGTTGTTGCGGCGCCACGCAGCACGGTAGGAGGGGCGCAGCTTGGAGGCCTTGTGGCCCTTGTGGCGCAGACCGCGGTGCTTGCGACCGGCGGAGGTGAGTCCGCGCTGCTCGCGGTGCTTGTGCACAGAGTTGACAATCCAGTTGATCTTGGGGTCGCGGCGGACCGTCTTGCACATCGGGTCCACGGCGATGACCTCGTACCACTTGAAGGTAGAGTCCATGTTCACCCAGTAGGAGTTCAGCACACGGAGGTTACCGAAACGCTTGCCCAGACGCTGCTCAGCAATAGCGCGGTTGTTCTTGTTAAGCTTCATGCCGAGGACGCCGCTCGTCTTGGGCTTACCGTAGGTAATACCCTTGTGCACCGGGCGCTTGCGACCACCACGGCGCACGCGGACGCGGAAGACGCTGAAGCCCTGCTTGGTCTTGTAGCCGAGCATACGGGCCTTCTCCGGTCGGGTAGGGCGGCGGAGACGGACAACCGTGTGCTGGTGGCGGAACTCCCAGGAGCGGATGCGCTGAATGAAGCGCATCACATCGGAAGACTTCTTCTTCCACAGCTCATTCAGGTACATAAACGCCCCCATTGTTGTGAGCTTCTCCGGTCTATTGAGGTATAGAAGACGTTCGGGATGAGACAACACCCGACAAAACAAGAAGAAAAGGAAAAGAGAGACAGAGAGAGAGAAATATATTAAAATAGAATACTTCACGCAGAACCAGTGCTGGGCCTGGATGCACACGATGGCACGGAGTACTTCCGATGAACTGTGTCATCTGTGTCTGTGGGTCTATTACATACAGAAGGGAAAACGCCAGCGACCCTCTTAAGCGTCGTGTTGTACGCTGCATGCCTCTATTGCCTCGGCCTCCGCTCTCAAGAGTGAGAGTCAATTTGTTCTGCAGCTAGGTTGTAGTAGGCATCTATTTCATTGACCCGATTGCGGTGGCGGTCTTGCTCCGTCTGCAAAATGTGCCTTGCACGCTCTGTGAGTAGGGTGTCTTCCTCCTTGAGATGGTAGAGCTCCAGCTCCTCCAGCTTGCGGCGGCGCATTTCAAACCATTCGCCCAATAACTTTTGGTAGTCGTCCTTGTTATCCAGCAAGGCAATAATGCTCTCGTCTGTCTTGGAAGAGTAGTAGTAATCGTCAGAAGTGGGGTGCTCGCGCTTCTGGCGTTGCTCAAAAACCTGATCGAACGCCTGGCGCAGGACGGACTGAAAGTCGGCCTCTGCCTTGCCGAGGGTTTCAAAGGAGGTCTGGATGAGCACATCCGCCTGGTCGGCCTTCCACTTCGCCACGGTCGCGTTGTGAAGGGTTTCGAACACGTCAAACATCTCAGCTTCCTTTTCGAGGAGATCGGACTTGAGAGTGATAAGCTTCATGTGAAGCATGCTCGATTGCTCCTGGTCAAGGATTAGCGGGTCTTTCCGCCCGATTCCTCGCGGAAGGTAGTTCTTCATCAAGGCCTCAAATTCTTTGATCAGCTTGAGACACTTCAGGCTGTTCTCCTTCTCGTATGTGGCCAACGCGTTTTTGTAGGATTTGTCATCGGCATCGCGGCGGGCCCGGATAGCTTTCATCGCATCGGCCAGCTCCTTTGCCTTCTCATTGAAATCGGCCTGGAACCGATCGATGATCTCCTTTGTAGACGTGATGAGAATATCGCAGCGAATGATGTTGACCATGTTGTGGTTCTCCGGCTGCAGCTGAAACAGCTCGTCGCAAAGTTTGGAATCGTCTGGGCAGTTGTATAGCTGGTACTCCTTCTCCTTGCTCTCCTCTTCGGCGGCGGCTTTTTCAGCGACTGCTTGCCGCTCGTCCTCCTCGTCCAGGGGCATGAGATTCTCGCGCTGCTCCTCCCGCGCTTGTGCAACTTCAGCCTCTCTCACCGCTTTGCCATCTAAGTACCGCAGGGTCGATACAAACGCCAGCAGGCGCGTGCGGTAGTGCGGAAGATTTTCCACCTTGCACCCCTTGAAGGTCAGCACTCTCAGGTTTCTTGACTGGTGAAGGTAGCGTGCGGATTCATCGAGGTTCTCCACCTTGTTGTTTCCTAAGCTCAGGGTTGTCAGCTTCTTCATCCCCTCCAACCCCGACACCGTCATAATCTGGTTAGAGAACAAATTGAGGCTCTCCAGATCCACCAGCGTGTCCATGCCTTCCATCACAGAAATCTGATTAAAACTAAGATCCAGGCTCTGAAGCTTGGTGAGGTGGCTAATGTTTTCAATCGTTCGGATGTGATTGTTGTCCAGGCATAGTTTTGTAAGATTCCCGAGCCCGTACAGATTTTCAATTTTACCAATACGGCGGAAGGAAATGAGCAGCGTGTCCACCTGATGCAGCCCGATGGTCTGCACTTCCTTCTTCATTTTATCTTGCAGGAGTGCTTCCTCCCGGTTTCCCACCACACGCAGGCGCTCTTCGTCCGAGGACGAGGCAGGCTTCAAGTGAATGCAGTCCCGGATGAGATGCTCGTCGATCACGTTCTCTCTCGGCTGCTTCATCAGCGGGTAGACGATGTACCCCTTGGACATTATGGTAGTGCGACTGTTTTTGCAACTTCCCAATTAAGTCTGCCCTGAAAGGGTCACGCACAGCTACTCACACACAAGTAACAAGAGACAGTAGAAACGATAGCGATAAAGGGGAGAGAGAGAGAGAGAAAGAGAGAGGGGGGGGGGGACGGTCTCAGTCTAGGCATTTGTTTGCAATTTGTGCTATCCAGCAGCAATGCAATGGAGAGATCAAGCTGTCGGATTCGACATCCGACGTGCTGCGTGGCATCGGCGCGTATCGGCCACACCCTTAAGTGGTGGCAAGGGAATTATTTTTTTTGATTTATTTTCATCTACCTAAACCGGCCCCGCAGAGCCTCCTACGCAGCGCTCGCGGCGCCACTTCCTACAGATGGTAACCTGTAGCTCCCTTCCTGGTGCCACCAACAGAGGTCAAGGCCTACTACGGTGGTGTTCAACTAAACGGAGGAGGGCACAGGGATCCACCACTATTAATGCTTCAGGGCGTGAATAACAGACTCAATCACGCCGATGCGCACTTCCACGATTGCCTTGGCCTTCTCGTCAGCGGCCTTGCTAAGTGCCTGCTGCTGCTCGGCGAGCGCCTTCTCCGCCGCCTCCACGTCTAGCTCCTCCAGAGGGATACACTCCACCGTGTTCACATCGCACGAGCCCTCGTTGTTAATATGGGCGAAGCCACCGCTGGAGAAGAACTTCTTGACGTGACCATCTGGAAACTCGACGGAGAGCGGGGCCGGGGCAAGCTTCATGATCTCGTACGCATGGCCTGGGTAGATTCCGGCTTCCCCGTTGGCCCCCGTAACCGTTAGACACTTGACGGGCGTCTCGCGGAAGATGAACTCGTCCTGCCTGGTGAGGGTGAATTTCAGGGTGTCGAGGTTCTCGTAATGGGCGTGAACATCCTTGTCCACTACTTTGTGTTCTATGAACTCGAAGCCTTCCGGCACATCCCTCACAGACTGGAGCAGTGGCAGGGTGCGGCGGACTAGGAACGGTGCTGCGCGGCGAAACATCTTGCTGAGGGTATCGACCGCGGGAAGCGATGTGAAGGTCAAGAAAAGACTGGTGTTGCACCAGAAATAGTATTTTAAAAAAGAAAAAAGAAATGGCGTTTTGTTCATAGGAAAGTTACAATAAGGAGGCAAAGACGAAGATAGTGTTCAGTTATGCATGGCATGGAGCGGGGTTACCCAGTCGACCAAACACACATGTGAGCCGCTGCGAAACGGCATCCGATACAGAAAACAAAGATGTTGTTGTGCGTAATTTTAGGTACCGAAAGAATAATCATCTGCGAGCCAGACAAAGCGAAGCACGCACATGGTTCATCACTGCAGCAGGCGGTTTACAGCCGGCGACCGCGGCGGGAGCCCTTCCTGCGGGTGGAGTCGGTGGGGATGGGCGTGACGTCCTCGATGCGGCCGATCTTCATGCCGGCGCGGGCGAGGGCGCGGAGGGCGGCCTGCGCACCAGGGCCGGGGCTCTTGGTGCGGACACCACCGGTGGCGCGCATCTTGACGTGAAGAGCGTTGATACCGCACTCCTTGCAGCGGGCGACGACGTCCTGGGCGGCCATCATGGCAGCGTAGGGCGACGACTCATCGCGATCCGCCTTCACCTTCATACCGCCGGTGACCTTGACAAAGGTCTCGCGGCCGGACATGTCAGTCACGTGCACAAAGGTGTCGTTGAAGGAGGCGTAGATGTGCACCACGCCGAACACGAGGGTGTCCTTGGCCACGTTGGGGCCGTAGACCTTGGCTTCCTGCTTGTTCTTGGACATGATGGAACCTTTCGTCACCAAAAGATATGTTCGTGTCAGTCATAGCAATTAATTTATATAATATAATATAAAATAATAAAAGGGAACAATGAATTGAGAAGCAAAACGAAGTAAGTGACGACGGTCCAAGGCTTGGTATGGAGTTCTGCAATCGCCGTCCTTCTGAGTTCAGCAAGGGCAAATACTTTGAAGGCATTCTTCGCTGCAGAGGCATCGTTGTTGTTGTTGTTTTCTTTTTTTTCGATACGAAAGTACAGCACGCCAGCATCAAAAAAAGAACAACAAGAGCAGCGCAACACCCCATCACACTGAGCAGCAACGAGTGTGGGCACTTCTGCACCGTGTCGGCATGAAGGTTCGGAGGGTAGGGTGATCGGCGCCTTGTTTTCTTCTCCAGCGTGATTATTAGATGAATAACGAGATGCTTTACGAAAACAACAACTACAGATGACCATGCATCGTTCATGTGTGAATAATCGAGGGGAAAGATAAAGTATCATCGCAGACATCGTGGCCCACATAGCACCGCCTGCTATGCTCTGCTATGCTCCCTATGGAGACGATGCAGCAGGTCGGCCTAGACGAGTGGGGGCCCCACGTCCGAGTCGGATCCCAGCTCCTCCTCCATCTCGTCTTCCTCTTCACTAGCACCCTCCTCAACGGGCTCAGCGGCGTTGCGAGCTTCCCCTTCGGCTTCTCTTTCATCACGAGCCGGCTCCTTTGCCTTTCGCTTCTCGCGCGGGTCGTAGTCATCCTCGTCCACGGCGAAGAAGTCGGTGAAGCTCTCCAGCATCTCCTTGGCCGTCGCTCGGCGCCGAGGGTCGCACTCCAGCATCGGTAACAGAAATTCGGCTATTTCCTTCGCTTTGTGCGGTTTAAAGCTGTATTTTTCGTGCAGCAAGCTCTCTAGATCCCAGAATTGTAAGTCTTTAATGTTCCGTAATTGCCCTTTGGAGTTGTAATAGTAGCGAGTGTTAGCCCCGGAGCCCAGACGCATATTTTCGGGTAACTCGCCTAGCAGCTCAGAGATAAGGGCCAAGTGATCTTCATCACGGCTGTATCCCTCGCCCTTCTGGGGATTGAAGAGGAAATCACCTGTAATCAGCTCGAACACCATGCACGCCAGGGACCAAATATCAATCGGTGTGGAGTACGGCTCGCGTAGAATGACCTCCGGGCAACGGTACTGCCGGGTCTGCACCTCGCTGGCAAACGGCTTGTCAACAGTACAGCTGTTACCGAAATCAGCAAGTATGACGTGGTGGAAACGCTCTACTTCCCACTCCTGGTCCGTTTTGCTCCCGTTGGAGTCGGCATCCGAATCAGCGCCGCTCGCCTCCTTGTCTATCCCTGGAAGTCCACCTTCTGCAACAAGCTGCTGCTTCTCTCGATCCTTGGCCAGTTTCTTGAAGTAGCGGCGGCGCTGCGACTTGGTCATGGTCCGGAGATCCTTTCCTGTCAGACTCGGCTGTTGGTGCAGCGGTGGTGGGTGGTAGCGCCGCATGAGAGAGATGATAGAGTGTTTGGGTGTGGAGAGGAGAACGTTCTCTGGCTTGAGATCTGTGTGGATGATGCGCACCCGATGAATGTGATCGAGTGCCACTAACACCTGCTGCGAGATGCACTTCACTATAGGCAGAGGGATACCATGGTACTCATAACGCTCAATTAGTGTGAGGAGGTTCTCGCCGTAGACATCAAACACCATACAGACGTGATTCCCGTTGGGACCACTGTGGTGGAAGAAGTCGTTTAGCTGCGCACACTGAGGCGATCCATCCGCCTCGGAGGCTCTAATTTGGTAAAGCAGATCAATCTCGTCCAGCGCCGCGTCGTTGTACTCCTTTGCGGATTTCTGCACCTTCATCGCCTGAAAGCGTTCCTCGGCGTAGTCCCACACCAGCCACACGGTGGAGAAGTACCCCCATCCTAACTTGTGCAGCACACGATAGCGATTGGCATAGATCTCGCCAATCTGTACGCGGTGATAGCCACCCTTTCGGTACTCGCTCTGCTTCTCGTTTGCTGTATCGCTGTAGTCCTCATCGCTGCCCTCCTCGACGCTCTCCTCTTCCTCCTCCTCGGAATCCGCCGGCGGCAGAGGCTGCGCTGTCTGCGGGGGACGCTGCGGCCTGCCAGCAGGGACGGTGTTCTGCTGCTGCTGGGCCCGCTGAAGAGCCTCCTGCTGTTTGGCTAGCTGCGCCTTGGTCATGCCAGCTTTTTTTGCCTCCTCCTGAATCTTTACCTTCTTGGGACTCTTCACCGCATGCTCGGCGCTGTCGCCCCTCTCAATTTTCTTGATGAGCTCCTCGACCTCCTCGAGCTTTGCTAACTTTGCATTGGGATCGGTGTGCTTGCTCGTCTTGTGGTGCTGCGCTGGGGCATTCTTTCCTCCCTTCTTGGCGTTTGCCTTCCCACCCTTTCGGCCGCGTCGCATCTTGAGGAAGGGGAGCCCTAAGCGTCCTATAAACTGGTGTGAAATGAAGCGCTCCTCTACAACGTCGTGCCACAAACTTCACCCGAGTAGTGCAACGAAGAACAAGTAGCAGGTTCAGTACGAAGAGAAGGAAAACGACAGAGAAAAAAAAAAGGAAAGCATTAACATGAAGCGCAAGGGAGACGGTCTTGCAGGGGTATCACCTGTATCATTTGTAGCGCCTCAACAAGGAGTATTTTCAATGCATGCATTTGTGACGATGCTCATCATGTATACAAGTATCCAGAAAATAATTTTCTAAATTTGTCGTTTCCCGTATGGGGATCGATCTCTGTAGTACAATAACTTGGGGTTCAACGCTGGAACGATAACTTCCTCCGTCCCACTATCTGTGTCATAATTTGGGAGGAGACGCACTCGGAACTAGCATGCGCGGGTTGGTTCTTCCCTTTTTGTGGGTGGTGGCAGCACCCGTTAGTACCACCGCGTTGAGTTCATTTTTGACTCGGGGAAGTGTAGGAGTAAACGTAAAATGGGAATTGTCGTAACAATCATGCATTTGGGGGGTGGGGGCATAAGAACAATAATAATAATAATAATAATAATAATAATTCAAAAGAATAATAAAGAATAATGAAGAGCAATATTAATAAAGAGGGGTAGAGCAAGAACTCACACGAGAACAAGAGGAGGGCGACGACTCAGCTCGAGGCTCTACCGCTGCTGGCCGTTCGGGAAGGCCAATGTATCACGAATGCAGGGCCTCTAGAATATGCTGGACGCCCTCCTGGATTTCTACCACATTTCCAAGACCGCTGCTCACCGTCAAATTTTCTGTTGAGAAGGGGCGGGTGGCGAAGCCCGCTTGCAACTTGGCTGTTTTGTCCAGGACGTGCTGCACCTTCCCCCGCAGCTCCGGAAGGCCGGCGGCCCGCTGGCTCAACAGTTCGTTGCGTGGGAGGATGCGCTCATAGAGCTCTATCCACTGGCCTCGCAGCGCTTCCACCGTTGCCTGAAGCTCCGAGCACTCCTTCTCCTTGTCGGCAAGCGCCGTCTCGAGGGAGTGCGTGACCTCATTCTGCGAGTTGATGGTCTCACGGCGGAGCTTTACATTTGTCAGCAGCAAGGAAACCAGCTGCTCCCACGAGAGGGTGCGGCCGGAAGGCGGCGAGTTCCCTCTACCGGCGCCGGGGTGGGTCAAGGCGCGCTGCGAGCCGCTCAGATGCACGATAGGCGTGCGATGCGACACACGCAGTTCCTCAATCCCGTGGGCAAACGTGCAGCCGCGGAAGGTGCACGTCCCTCTCGAACTCCAGTTGCGGCAAATCGTCGTCTTGTACTTGGCCGGGTCCGTCCCCTGCCGCTTGTACAGGCTGTTTAGATCCGCCGCAGTAAAGTACGTGGTGAGCTGGTTGGCGGGAGGAGGCAAGGGCATCATGCGCGGGGACACGCTGTACCCCGAGGCGGAGGGAGTGCTCCGGTGGGACGACGGGGTATCCCCCGCCCGCACCGAGTAGGACATCGACCTACTCGATACCGAGCCCGGCGATCCACGGCACGGGTGGAAGGCGGTGCCCGGAGGCGGCGAGTAATACGGCAGCAGCTTGACGGATCACACTCGTACGGAAGAAACCCAAAACTGGGAATAGACAAAATAGAGCGCAGTTCGCGAAGAGGGCTATTGTCGAGTTAACACACACAGAAAAAAAAAAGTGGCATGATTGCCGAAGAACATATGGTCAAGTAGGTCATTGAGGCGGCGCAGACAAGGCACTCCAGTTCGTCATTGTCCCACAAAAATGGATAGTGCTCCGACATCGTTAGTGGTGCCAGTGAGGAGGAGAAGAAATACGTTCCGCTTTTTTTTTTTTTTTAGGGGTGATTGGGGAGATTGCCCGCTTATGCACCAGGCTGCGGCATCATGAACTTCCCGGTCCTTCTCTCAGACTGCCTTGATCTTGAAGTGCAGCGACACGAGGTCTAGAACGAGGTTTTTTAGATCCTTGACAAACGCGTAGAAATTTTCAAGGTCTTTGTCGTTGGTGGCATCCACATCGGCAAAGGTGGTCAGCTTGTTCGTCACCAGCGAGACGTGCGTACCGCCGAGCCACACTTCCAACTCCTGACGGCCGTTGCGGTCCGGCTCGGGCCAGTCATTGTCGTTTGTCTCACATATTTGCTGTTTCACTAAGAGGCTCTTTATTTGTTCTAGCACAGCGGGGGAGACCCTGGCCTGCTTCTTGATGATTTTCTCGCTGCGGTAATGACTGTTGTTGGAGTACTTCAGCTGCCCGTCTTCGCGTATTTCAAACTCGATAAACTCGTTGCCGAAGCGTCCGGTGTGCCCAGCGTAGTACCGGATGTAATGGAAAGAGGAGTCCAGCGTTTCTGCCGGGGGCGCCGGCTCCGCATCCTGCATGAGCATCCCTTCCAGTAGGTAAAAGGAGTAAAGCTAGAGCCTACGTATGTAACTCGTGAAGCAAAGAGTGACACTGGAATCTGAAGGCCACGTCACGTCACAATAATAAAAAAAAAAAAGAAGAAGGAAAAAAGAGACAATATATACATAGAACACAAAAGAAAAGTGGCGCATCGTACACCTCTCGTGTTGGACGAGGTCCAAAAGGCAACAAAAGCGTTGACGCGCCAGCCCACATACTGTCGAGACTGGGAGTTGTTCATACACTTCTTTCTTTTTCTTTTTAGGAGGTGTTACCGGAAATCATCTATAAGCGGCAAGACGGTCTTCGAGAAGAATGTCGTCTGTTCTGAGGAAGATCCGCCACGCTTATGAAGTAGGACCAAGGCGTTTCAAAGAAGACGGAGTGGACGAGTGAGTGTTGAGCGTCTCCGTCATTTAACTATGGCCAGGTCAAACCCACTGACTTCCACGCAGTGACCTATTAACAAAAAGTAGGTAAGTATATACGAAACATACTGAAAACCACGAGGTATATCTAATTATTCACATATAATATTCTGCTCTCTGTCCAGGAAAGGTGGATGACGTATCATGTGTTTCGGTTACGTGTTGCTCCTTCATCCAACGTTTTCTTGGCGAAATGCTTTTAGGTCTCGCGCCGATGAAAACGGCGGTAGAAGGCATGGTGAAATGCACTGGAGACGCTTCAATTCGATAATATAGCTGTACAGTAAAGTACATATAATTATATTTTAACTTTGTTTTGAACGATTCCAATGATCGCAGCTCGCACCACGTTCGCTTGGCTGGTTTCTTCTCTATCGTTCAGTTCGCGGAAATGTCAATCTCAAGGATACGGATTCTATCCAAGAAAACCGAAAAATGAATGGAGAAAATGAAAAACGAACAAGAACAGAATATATATAGATATATATGTACCGACGGAGCTCTGATGAGCCAATCCGTCGACTCTAGATCCGAAGAGTATCTACGCGGGAATGCGGCGCTTCCAGGTGATGAGGCAATCCGCAGGGTAGAGCGTGGGAAGATACAAGATCTTGTCGGAGTTCAGAGTGCGCTGGCGCTTCCACTCTGCGTGGTGGGACACAAGGGCGAGGTACACGGTGAGGTGGTTGATGGCGTAGTTGTAGCCCACGCAGCGGTGGGGGCCCACACCGAAGGGAATGAACTGCTTCGCGAACTTTGTATCCTCCTTGCGCTCAGGGCCCATGCGGTCAGGGTCGTAGACATCGGGGTTGGAGAAGCCTTCGCGGCAGCACGCCACAAGCGACGGAATCACAAGGCTTCCTTTGGGCACCACGGTCTTCTCGTCCAGATGAAAGTCGTTGTGCGCCTTCATGGGGACCATCGGCGCCGGCGGGTAGATACGGAGCTGCTCCATGACGCACTGGCGGGTAAAGGTCATCTCCTGCACCAAGTCGAAGGTAAGTTCCTCGTTGTTGGGGCGCAGGCGCTTCTGCTCAGCGCGGACGCGCTCCAGGATCTCGGGACGGTCAGCCATCGTCGCCGTGATCATTGTTAAGCTGGCGGTGGAGGCGTCCTGCGAGGCGAAGAGGAAGTCGAGCATGGTGTCGGCCATGGCATGGTTCGCAGAGTACGCAGGGGCGGGCTGTCCCTCCTCCTCTGCCTCCCGCACCTTGTCCATCACGGTCAGGGTCCAGAAGTCCAGCAGGCACGTGGGCTTCGCGTCGGACTTGGCCATCGCCTCCTTGGAGCGGCAGACGGCCATCTCGAGCTCGTGCATGGCGATCTTGCGAGCCTGAACGGCCTTGTACAGCGCTGTGCCAGGTAGGTAGAGCGGGCTGGAAAGGAAGCCATGGGTGATGATATCGTAGTTGCGGGTGAACTCGTCGCGATTGTGGAGGTGCTCCCCAAGGAACACTGTCTGCGAGGTCTCGCAGTTCATGCGGCGGATATGAGAGCGCATCTCCTCGGGGGTGCTGCCGTAAGGATAGTCCTTGATCCAGCGATCCATGTGCTTGTGAATGAGTGCCGTCTGCATGGGAAGGTAGAGGACAGGGCCTTCACAGAGAACAGGTTCATGAAGCTCGAGCGCAGAGCCTTGTGGCCAGGACCGCTCTGGAACGCGATGTTGTTATCGCCCAGGATCACCTTACCGTTCGGGTGAAGCTGAAGAGTGAGAGTATCCTCGCTGTTGTGGGCGAAAATCTTTTGGCATAGATCAGCGCGGGTCACGAACACGACGAATTGATTGGCAATGGAAGTCCAGCTGTAACCGTGGGGGTTGTACTGGCGCTGCTTCTCCCAGAAGCCATAGGGATCCTTAATCATTTCGATAATGCCCCCGACCACCGGGACGACAAAGGTGGGGCCGGGAATCTTAAACTTGTGAGCTCGAGCAAAGGTAACGAAAGTGATCAGGTATGCCGCGGCGTAGGCCAGGGCAAGGAAAATGAGCACCTCAACGGCGTAAGGCAGCTGCACGCCCAGAAGAACGCTGAAGGCAGCCATGGCAATGCTTGGTAAAGATGTTGATGCGTCTGAATCGTTGAACAAAAGTAGTATCACAAAAAGAAGGACAAGACATGAAAAAACTCAAGGAGTTCGTATGGGGTGAGAGGAGGAACCCACAGCATCCCTACAGGGTTCATGGACAGAAATAAAAGAAGAGAAGATTAAAATCATTTTTGTGTTACTCGTTTAACTCGCTGGATCCATTCTGCAGTCTGCAGAGGTTGACACTCTCCGCCTTGTGAAGATGTCGCATTGCCGGGAAAAGAAATGATGCACGCCCGCTTTCTCTGGCGTCATGCCTAAGTCGGACAGGCTACAGAGGACATGCGGCCACACCACCGCCGCAACGTTCGTGATGTCACTGCCGGAGCGCATGCGACTCTTTAGCTGGATCCAATTAAGTCCGTCCTTGCGCAGCGCGACGATCCCGGCACTTTTGCATAACTCCAGACCAAAGAGCTCGCAGAGACAACGAAGTGCGGCTTCTACCCTTCGGTGCACCAGCGGGCTCGAGGAGCAGCGCGCCAGCTCCGCTGCGGACTCAGGACCGTCACGGCCAGTTGGGAAAACAAATTTCAGTAGCCCCGGGACACAGTAAACCGAGCCGTCGAGCGCACCAGAAGAAGTGCGCTGGGCCGGCTCTAGCGCAGGGTATTGAGGGTTAGCAACACTATAGGCGGATGCGAGTATCGTCCATAAATTTCGGCACTCCGTGTCCAGCAGTGTCGTTACAAACACAGGTGACTGCAGCTGGAGCCCCTCGAGTCCTGCGATGGCGTACGGAGGCAGAGGCACCTCCCCGAGCAGGAATGCGCTGTAGGCACGCGAGCACGACGTTCTGGAGGCCAGCACCGCGCCCCGTACAGCCAGGCGTTGCACCAGCCGTGCTCGGCGTGTTGTCCGCCGCTGCCAGGCGAGACGGGCCTTGCCCAGTAGCGACCGGCTTCCAGCCAGTTTTCTTCCAGGCGAAGGTTCAGCAGCTCACGAGCCGCGCGGCGGTTCATTCGAAGGGACGGGAAGCGGCTCACCTTCACACTTAGCTGCGACGGCAGGTGCCGCAGCACCACGGTCTGCTTACGGCGGTTGGTGGCCTGGCCGCCGGGTCCTGTGCCAAGCGTACTGAGCTCTTCGAGGTCCTCCTCACGGAAGTAGAAGGAACGTCGAAAGGAAGGACTAAAGTATTTCGTAAGCCCCGAGTCGTGCTGCCGCTTCAGCCGCTGTTGAAGTGCCTTGAGAACATCCTTCTGGTTGCGAGGATGCAAACGACTGAAGTAGTCCCGGGCCACCCCCTCACCTTCTTTGCTTTTCGCTTTTAACTGTGAAATGAGCTCACGCACGCGGTCAGAGCGTCCTCTCGTGTTATCCGCACAGAAGCGCCGTCGAGATTCCTGGGAAACACCGCGTCTTGAAACTGTTATGGCGGAGCCCGCAGACCAACAGCACGAGTTCTGCCCGATTCGTCGTGTCCACATAACCCTGAAGCGCTGCATCTCTGTCTGACGAAACTAGCTGCCTTTAGGGGGCTTGATCCGAGATTGTCCAGATGCCAGGGTAGCTCACACAGCTAATGCGGTGTGACAACTACATGCAGGCATAATATATCTATAATATATCTATCGCCGAATCACAGTAAAGAATGACAAAATGAAGAAGAAAGAAATACAGTGGGCATTACGACGGCGTAACTGCCGCATAAATGGCTGTCTCAGTGCAATCGAGCCTTAGGGCAACCCAGCGCGACAATCGCGCTGAAATATGTATATATATTATTTTGTGAGTGAGTGGGTGTGCCTTCTTGCAAGAAATTGGGAACCGAAGCCGGATTTCTTGACTTTCTAACAAGTATGTGACCCAAGTATGCGCAACGTCTACTGCAGACCATACGGCATGTGTTGGCGTGGACCGTCTTCCGAGTGCCGCGGCCGTTCGAGTTCGAGATCCGGCAGCGCAAAGTCCTGCATTTCGTATTGCCTGTCAAAGGGGCCCGTTCGCATCAATACTTTTCGTTTGCTCCACTTATCCACAAAAATACTATTCTGTGGGTAGGGGCCCTTCCACGGGTCCAGCTTCTCCTTTAGGTGAAAGTCTGTATATGTTTCTTGAAAAAGCTCGTTCGTCCCGCCACGGTAATTGTATACGTGTTGGTAATACTGTTTCTTGAACTCCCACCCTGCCTGCTCCGACGCCAGACCGTCGTGCGAGACGAGAATAATATCGTGAGATTTACCCGGCTTTAAAAAGCCATACATATCCCGGAACTCTTCATTGGACAGCTGCAGGGCATACTCCACTTCATCTCTAGGCAGCCAGCAGCTGTGAGGTACCCACCGGTGCATCTTCGACGTTGACGTGCGGCAGTCAATAATATGTGTCGTAGGCTCCGGATAAAGAAAGAGCTGCTCCATGTCCTTCAGGTAAACCTGATGGCACAGCAGATGGTGATTCGCAGCATATTGCTGCCGCTCATACAAAAATTTGTGTTCATCAAAGTACCAGGGCTGATACTCCTTTGGATGCCAGTTGAACCATTCTCGAGGATTAATAGCTCCTCCACCATCATATGATGGCGCGTCCGTCGATCGGCCTGCCTCCATACATGGCTACAACAAATCAAAGTCCGAGGACTAGCACGCATCTACTCTCCTACCACACACTATCAGAGAACCGAGAAGAAGCAGACACGAACAGAAACGAAAAAACAAACGAGAGAAGAGTACAGAATATACCGTAGGCATACAAACACAAGCAGGGCCCACAACCGCATCACATCAAAATCAACCAACAAAAAAATAAACAACTTATTCATATCTATCCAAAAAGATCGAAAAAAATATCCTCAAAGAAAAACCCAACCCCAAAACAAATATATATATACCGTTGTATTGCACCTTCGAAAAGACTTCTCCCTGAACTGCTTATTGTGGTGGCTGTCGTTCGTTACCGAAGGAACAGCCATATGCTAGAGGAGGTCCGCATAATAATAAAAAAGGAAAGAAAACAAGGCACAATTCAAAAACAACGGTATAAATTACTTCATGATGTTATTGATGAGATGGGGGAGACAGCGGCCTCATTCTATGGCTGCTAGTAGTGCCCTGCATGGAAGTCGCAGCGGCACTCGCCGTTGTCTCACGCATCTGTGGAGCCCCGCCAGGCAGCAACCCGTGATGATTCCTTCGAGCAAATTGCGTCACAGCAGCTCAACCGGGAACACCGGAGCGCACGGATGACTGTACCTCCAGGCGGCTGCAGTGCCGCGAGTACCAGTGTACTCGCGGTTCGTGTCCGCTCTTGCACGCACAAATTTACTCCACAATCTTCTTCGGCACCTCCCATGTGAAGCCTCCGGCGCCGCTCTTGTCCGTGCGACCGAAGTGGCCGAACTTGGACGTCATGTAGTAGATGGGGCGGCGCAGCTTCAGCTCCTTGATGATGTCGTACGGGCGCAGCTGGAAGTTCTTCTTGATGATCTCTAGCAGCTTCGCGTCGTCGTACTTGCCGGTGCCATAGCTCTCCACAAAAATGCTCAGGGCTCCGACACGCCAATGGCGTAGGACAGCTGGACCAGGCAGCGCTTGCACAGCTTCGCGGCAACAAGGGACTTGGCGATCCAGCGAGCGGCGTACGCAGCAGAGCGATCCACCTTGGAGGGGTCCTTCCCGGAGAAGGCGCCACCGCCGTGGGCACCCCAGCCGCCGTACGTGTCCACGATGATCTTACGGCCGGTCAGGCCGGCATCACCGTGGGGCCGCCGATGACGAAGCGGCCAGAGGGTTCAGCCAGTACTTGGTGTCGGCATCCAGCATGTTCGCGGGGATCACAGCTCGGATCACCTTCTCCATCAGGTCCTTGTGGATCTGGTCATTCGTCACGTGCTCGTCGTGCTGGGCAGAGATGAGCACAACAGCGACACGCTGGGGAGTGAGGAGCTGCTTGTTGTTCCGCTGGTCGTACTCGTACTGCACCGTCACCTGAGTCTTGGCGTCGGGGCGGGCCCAGGCAAGGGTTCCGTTGTTACGAAGCTCGCTGTACTTCATCGCAAGACCACGAGCAAGTTCGTACGTCAGGGGCATCAGGGTCTCCGTCTCGTCCGTCGCGTAGCCGAACATCATACCCTGATCGCCAGCGCCAAGATCCTCGCCATCGAAGTTGTGCAAACCCTGGAAGATATCGGGCGACTGCTGCTCAATGGCAACAAGCACGTTGCAAGACTTGTAGTCCAGGCCCTTTGACGCGTCATCGAAGCCGATGTCCTTGATGGCCCCGCGGATGATGGCCTGGTAGTCCAAGTGCGCCTTGGTCGTGATCTCGCCGAGCACCATCACCATCCCGGTCTTGCTGCACGTCTCGCACGCCACCTTGGAGGACGGGTCATCGGTCAGGCACGCATCCAGCACCGCGTCGGACACCTGATCGCAGAGTTTGTCGGGGTGACCCTCGGTCACGTGCTCCGACGAGAACATAATAGTGTGCAGGGACATTATCGATGGATTTGAATAACCTGATACGACTACGCACTAGACAAAACTGACGCCGAGGAAGGGCAAGAGAAAACAACGCAAATATGCACGGGTATCGAAATTCACAGGCATATCAAAGATAGCGGCAGCACGCTCGGAGCTGCCAGAAACAGCGTCATCCTCCACGGGAGTGGAGGTCACCGTGGTCCACTGTGCACAACGAAAGCTGTAGTTTTATTAAACTCGGAGAAAAATCAGGTACGCTTCGCCTTCGCGAGGACTTCTCCCTGAACTGCTTATTGTGGTGGCTGTCGTTCGTTACCGAAGGAACAGCCATATGCTAGAGGAGGTCCGGATAATAAAAAAAAAAGAAAGAAAACAAGGCACAATTCAAAAACAACGGTATAAATTACTTCATGATGTTATTGATGAGATGGGGGAGACAGCGGCCTCATTCTATGGCTGCTAGTAGTGCCCTGCATGGAAGTCGCAGCGGCACTCGCCGTTGTCTCACGCATCTGTGGAGCCCCGCCAGGCAGCAACCCGTGATGATTCCTTCGAGCAAATTGCGTCACAGCAGCTCAACCGGGAACACCGGAGCGCACGGATGACTGTACCTCCAGGCGGCTGCAGTGCCGCGAGTACCAGTGTACTCGCGGTTCGTGTCCGCTCTTGCACGCACAAATTTACTCCACAATCTTCTTCGGCACCTCCCATGTGAAGCCTCCGGCGCCGCTCTTGTCCGTGCGACCGAAGTGGCCGAACTTGGACGTCATGTAGTAGATGGGGCGGCGCAGCTTCAGCTCCTTGATGATGTCGTACGGGCGCAGCTGGAAGTTCTTCTTGATGATCTCTAGCAGCTTCGCGTCGTCGTACTTGCCGGTGCCATAGCTCTCCACAAAATGCTCAGGGGCTCCGACACGCCAATGGCGTAGGACAGCTGGACCAGGCAGCGCTTGCACAGCTTCGCGGCAACAAGGGACTTGGCGATCCAGCGAGCGGCGTACGCAGCAGAGCGATCCACCTTGGAGGGGTCCTTCCCGGAGAAGGCGCCACCGCCGTGGGCACCCCAGCCGCCGTACGTGTCCACGATGATCTTACGGCCGGTCAGGCCGGCATCACCGTGGGGCCGCCGATGACGAAGCGGCCAGAGGGTTCAGCCAGTACTTGGTGTCGGCATCCAGCATGTTCGCGGGGATCACAGCTCGGATCACCTTCTCCATCAGGTCCTTGTGGATCTGGTCATTCGTCACGTGCTCGTCGTGCTGGGCAGAGATGAGCACAACAGCGACACGCTGGGGAGTGAGGAGCTGCTTGTTGTTCCGCTGGTCGTACTCGTACTGCACCGTCACCTGAGTCTTGGCGTCGGGGCGGGCCCAGGCAAGGGTTCCGTTGTTACGAAGCTCGCTGTACTTCATCGCAAGACCACGAGCAAGTTCGTACGTCAGGGGCATCAGGGTCTCCGTCTCGTCCGTCGCGTAGCCGAACATCATACCCTGATCGCCAGCGCCAAGATCCTCGCCATCGAAGTTGTGCAAACCCTGGAAGATATCGGGCGACTGCTGCTCAATGGCAACAAGCACGTTGCAAGACTTGTAGTCCAGGCCCTTTGACGCGTCATCGAAGCCGATGTCCTGATGGCCCCGCGGATGATGGCCTGGTAGTCCAAGTGCGCCTTGGTCGTGATCTCGCCGAGCACCATCACCATCCCGGTCTTGCTGCACGTCTCGCACGCCACCTTGGAGGACGGGTCATCGGTCAGGCACGCATCCAGCACCGCGTCGGACACCTGATCGCAGAGTTTGTCGGGGTGACCCTCGGTCACGTGCTCCGACGAGAACATAATAGTGTGCAGGGACATTATCGATGGATTTGAATAACCTGATACGACTACGCACTAGACAAAACTGACGCCGAGGAAGGGCAAGAGAAACAACGCAAATATGCACGGGTATCGAAATTCACAGGCATATCAAAGATAGCGGCAGCACGCTCGGAGCTGCCAGAAACAGCGTCATCCTCCACGGGAGTGGAGGTGCCAGTAATGTGCACAACGGCTGTAGTTTTATTAAACTCGGAAAAAATCAGGTACGCTTCGCCTTCGCGAGGACTTCTCCCTGAACTGCTTATTGTGGTGGCTGTCGTTCGTTACCGAAGGAACAGCCATATGCTAGAGGAGGTCCGGATAATAAAAAAAAAAGAAAGAAAACAAGGCACAATTCAAAAACAACGGTATAAATTACTTCATGATGTTATTGATGAGATGGGGGAGACAGCGGCCTCATTCTATGGCTGCTAGTAGTGCCCTGCATGGAAGTCGCAGCGGCTCGCCGTTGTCTCACGCATCTGTGG
>VFSE01000169.1:0-185556 GCA_010157825.1 Vickermania ingenoplastis
GACGGCTTGCAGCTATGTGATCAAGATACAGTTAGAAAAGAGGAGGAAGGACTTGATGCGTATCATGTAAGACAATGTATGGTTAGCTTGGTCAAACCAAGAACTTCACATAGGCTCAAAACCATCTCGTTAGACATTTTCTCTGTGGCATTCCTGTACTTTCCAAGCCCAAACAGTAGGCAAATGCCACTTCAATCTATAGTGTGTCAAGGAGAGAAGACGAATGCGGCTGCTCGCGTGCCCCAAATCCTCGGCAGCTCGTCTGACCCGCATTAGTCTGTATCCTATTGCCTTGAGCTGTTGGAAAGGAAAGAGTAGGGAGAAGAGAAGTGGCGGTTATGATGCGCTGCGTCCCCAAGGGTGAAGCAAACACAACCGGTTCTCGTCTGAAGGACGGCAATAGTCTACAGAGTTCTTTCTGTGGTCTGAGAAGCCCCATAGCTAATTGTCCCTTTTCTTGCTTTCGGCTTTGAGTCGATCCTCGCATACGTTGCAACAGGTGGATCGCAGTAGCGGGATCTGGGTGGGGGGCCGGGAAGGCGTACACACCGAAAAAGTCGGAAGGACCCCCAAAGATTCTTGACACGGTGTCAGCGGGGTTGACTTTTCCTTGAAGCCAAAAGAAGGTGACCTGTATATCGCGGTGAAACCACAGGTCGTACACGTACTCAAACAGCTTGTTGAGCGTGTATCCTCTGCCAATGCCACCGAATCCGTTGACTCGCCGCTGCGCGCGGTGGATGGCGTCGTGGTCGGTCATGAACGCGACCTTTGATCCATCTGCGATGCCGTCTTGAACAAGCTGTCGCAGGACCAGTTCAGCAGCTCTTGGCTCCGCGTGGGCGGAGTGCTGCGCGTCGAAGAAACCTTCGGACTGGGATTCGCTGGGAATGTAACTGCCCTCATCAAAGAAGGTCTTGTGTTCCCATCTCTGCTGGTACCCGGTGGTGGTGCCTTTGAACGATTGTAGACGTAAGCCCCCCAACCGCCGTAAGATGCGTCAGATACAGCAATATAGTCGTACTGCGCATCGTCGTACGTCACGGCCATGACGTCAGCTATCTGCCACCATTGGTTTCGGCAGAGTTCTTGTCCTAGGGCAAGCATCTTTCATGAGCCAACTTGTCCATGTAGAGCAGTGGATCATCCCACTTTCGTCCCTCGTTCACTGTGCGGTAAACACCGCGATACGCTCGGAGCAGCGAAAAGGCACCCGCAGGGTTTAACCTGGTGGTATGCAGCGCGTAAAGTATGAGCGACACTAGTGAAACAAAAGACCTGCACGTAAAATCCGTAGCCGCTAGGGCCAGGTTCAATTTGGCGATGGTCTTCACGGAATTCCGAATCACTCTCTCGGTTCCTGACCACATATACTCCTCGCCTAAAAACGTGTTGGGCTCTCTTGCCATCTCTAGTATTTGCTCATCTGTGGCGACCTCCAAAGACTCCCTGGCAGGCGACGTCATCAGGTTTGCCTGCCGTATCCTTTCCACTATCTGCCTCACTGCCATGATAAACTCCTGCTCCTGGCCCTCTTCCGCCGCGATGAGCATGTTGTCGATCATAGTGAAAATGGTACACGGTGTATCGATGTCGACGATCGTCCACGTCACTGCTTGCCCTACGGCAACGCTCCAGCATCCTCCTGTTGGAAGGGTCCGCAGCCGGAAATAGCGGCTTCCCTTCCGAAAAACAAATTTGTTTCTCAGTCCTTCTGGTAAAGGTATAGCGTCGTAGTACGCCTCAAAGTCGATTTGAAGCATGTACCGTGCATGTCTCAGCGCCTGTCGACGGCCCAAACGCGTCGGATAACGCAGCTCTGGTAACGTCTGGCGGTTGATACACGCATTGAGGAGCGGCTCTGTGATCAGCCTCCTTCTGCCTTTCAACTCAGGTACTGTGAACACATTCACGCCGTGCCAGCCATATGGAAGTCTTCTCGTACCCGTACCTATGGGTAAGGAGCACTCAAACTTCCCCATCCGGATGGCCTCATCGATCTCCGCCTGAGACAGCTGTGTGGCCTTTAGATCGCGACTTGTCATAAGCCCCTCGTAACGTTCAGGCTGCATGAATCGCCATGCTTCACGGAGGTACTCGACAGTGCTCTCCTTCGCCGTGGGAGGGCAAAGACAGCTTCGGCATCGAGCGGCGTGTTGTTCTTCAGGTGAAGACGCCAATGTCGTCTATCAGGAAGCGGTACTGGGTCCTCTACTCCGCTCAATCGCTGCACCTCGAGGTACAAACGGTTCATGTCCAGGCCGAGCTCCTTGGTGGACGGGGCCTTGTGCCCTAGTTTCTCGGCAGAGGGCGGTGGACCAGGGAGGCGGCGGCGCGCCGCTACGGCCTCCTGCGTTACGGGGAGGCCACGTCCGAGATAGCGGTAGAGGGTCTCGACCTCTTGTGCCCCGTCAATCGCATCAGGGCGTCCTCGGTTAGCCCTTGGCGAGCGAGGTGGCGTATCGCCCCTTCCGCACCGATGGAAGAGCGCACTCCCGGTTCTGTCTCTTCAGTGCCGCGCGTATCTGCTGCCTCAGCAACTCCTGATCGGGGAAGAGTTTCTTCGAACCGAGGTCGCTCTCGTTCTGGCCAAGATGCTTCCTCAGCTCCGAAGCCTCTTCCGGTTGCAACGTCGAAGCTGGCCAGTACGTTCCGCGGAAACGGGTCCCCTTGCCGTACTTCTGCTCGATGCCAAGGGCGACCATCCCGTCCTCGCGGACCGTCGTCGACAGCGTCACGTCCTTCTGCCTCAGGCTGGCGATATCTCCCGCTCGACGCCAGGGCCCACATCATGCTGAGGAAAAGAGCCGCACGTGGGGACGACTGACGCAGTTCGAAGATGGCCCTCTGGCATTGCGCAAAGTCCACGGGTTCCGGAGGATCTGGTTCCATTTCGCGCTCGAGACGTTTCACCATCTTGACGGCCGCTCGCCATTCGGGGTAGTTGTTGAGCACTATCCCCTCGCTCTCTGTTGTGTACAGAGGGAGGTCCCGCAGGCCCCGGCGTACGACGCCAGTTCCTTGGCCCACGTGGACGCTTTCCATCTCTCTGCTTCGCCGCTCGGCGTACAATCTCTAGTGTAGCCGACACGACGTTCTGCTCCAGAAGCTCGAACGGCATGTTCTTGAGGTTTTTCAAGCAGGCGATGTGCCGCTGCCGAACTTCTTCTGTTAGTGCGAGCCACGACGCCTCGCTCACATGGTGGGGGCGCTTGTCGTGGAGCTGCCAGCTCCGTGGGCAGACTCTGGGCGCCCCGCCCAGGCTGCCTTCCGCGTTTAAAGGGAATCGCGGCTCTGTATCAAGGGCCGCTTGCAGATCGCCTACCTTACGCTTCTTTGCTGTGGATGCCATTGCTGGTGTTGTGGCAGTTGTCGACGGTGGTGCACGAGCGGGGGTGGATGAGGGCATCTGCTGCGACGAAAGACGGTTTGTGGCCTGACTGCCTGCTGGGGTGGGGGCTGTTGCTTGAGCACCTCTCATGTACTCGTAGCTGCCCGACCCAGGGAGGTACACTGCCACCGTGGCCTGCTCCTCGTCCGTCGTGAACTCGTACGACGAAAAACTCCTCCGATCAACTGTCACGGTCACAGGTCGTGCACCAAGAACAAAGGTAGCATTCCTGATGTGGAAGGGTAGCTTCGCCCCCTCTGCCGCCGAGACGTACAGAGCACCGTTCACATGGCCAATGGACGGCTGACGGGGTCCCCACCTGAACACCGTAGCACCTTCTCTCTCCAATGCTTCCTCCACGTTGGTTGGGAGAGACTCGCCCTTCTTCTTCAGGCGGTACATCCTCATCCCTACACGCGTCACCTCCAGCGAGCGCTGGATACCGTCACCGACACTGAGAAGGCCAAGCGCCATGAGGTAATGACCAAGTTGCCTTGTGTATACCTGATTCATTTGGCGCCTGTTCAACGTAGCGGCCAAGACATCTTGCATCATACGGCCTGCATAACGCGGGGCTAGATGACCCTGGTCGTCTTCTGACGTCACGATCGTCACGTCTTGCGAATTGCCCAGCATTGGCAAAGGGGTCTGTGTGGCCCGGGCTTCCAGCAAAGGGTCGACTGGGTCCTCCGCGTGCACTACCCCATTCTGATGGAGTTGCACCGTTTGCTGCAGTCGCTCCTCGCTCTCTGAGGTGGAGCCCTCACGCTGTCCTTTCCTCGATGAGGAGATCTCGCGTGCTCTTTTGCGCGGTCCGCCACCCTCCATTGGCTCGTCGCGGCGAAGCAGTTCTGCTTCCATCTTAGCCAAAAAGATCGTTTTGTCCATGTTCGTCTTTTCGGCCAAGGCAAATAGTTTTCGTAACCTGGAGCCTATGGTGGAGGGCGATACGATGCCGGCGTCCAGGTAATCACCGAGGAAGGCTGCGGCCATGAACATGCCGCAATCGTTGCTTCCCGGCTTCTGCTTTGGAAAAGGGAGCTGTAGATGATGAGCTCGCCCCAGCGAGACTTCAGCTGCCGCTTCAAGTCCTGATGCACAGTTGGCGACGGCGCCGAGTCTCTAATTTCAAGAAAAACTTTCCCTTTCTGTTTACTCGTAGCACACCTGCGATCCAGTGGTGGCGCACGAACAGGGGAAAGAAGAGCCTTCCGCTCTTTTTAAGGGTATCCTTTAGCACAGCCACCCTCTTGTCCGTGAGGGATGGCAGCGTGCTGCAAGGTAGGTACGAATGGGGAGGTACTTTCGGAAGAGCCCATCCAACTCGACATTGGACGTCTTTCCTTCAACAAAATCTCCCCCAACAAACATGGGCCTCTCTGCCTTCTTGCTCGCGGCGGCGGATACCTGACCTACGAGCTTTGCGCGTTTTTTGTGCGCAGTTCTTCTCCTTCACCGCCGTAGCGGCGGGATCCGTCGCTGGAGTTTACTCGGCCTCCTCGACCCCGGGGCGCAGAGTATTGCCCTGGCCTGTAGCCCTGCCGCTTCCGCGCCCTGATGGCTGCCAATGGGGCCGTTCGCGGGATAGTACTGTGGTGGACGGGCTTGATGGCCGCCACCTGCTCCCGAATCGCCCGGATTGCAGACCACAACTCCGACGTTGCGCTCTTGCAGTTGTTGTCCAGATACGCGCACGCATCATAGACAGCCTGGGCGTCCACCATGATGGGGGCCAGGGACCCGTCGGGGTTGTACGCGGAGAGCCAGTTTCCATCGCCCCCTTGTACAAGGTGTCGCCCTCTGGGGCGAACATCTCCTCAAGAATCGAGGAGGCAGGACCACCACCACGCTTCACGTCCACCTCCGACAGGATCTTCGCGTTCAACTCACGCAGGAGGGGTCGGTTTCAGGGAAGAGCGGGCTTCCAGTTTCTCCACCTTTGGGCCGTGGATCTCCGTCATACCATCGGAATGGTCGAGGACGTACCAGTTGTGCGTCCGAAGGCGCATGGACGGATCCTGGAGAAAAGAATTTCCAGGAGGGCCGCGCGGCCAGCTTCCGCATCGGCGGCGAACAGAAGATACTGTCCGATGAGGGCGAGGAGGGGGGAGAGCGTGCCACTTCGGGCTTTCGCCATGTAGGTGTCGAGCACCTTCTTCTCCCATGCGGCCTTGTCACGCCGGACGGCCCCGTGTGGCGGCGCCACGTCCCTGCAGTTCTGCAGGTCCTTCACCCATTCGTTGCGGTCAACGAATGCTTGGGAGAACTCGTCGGAGTTCTTTCCTCGGCCCTAGCCATGGCCTCTTCTCGGGGCCTCTCGACGTCGGCTGCCTCCTTCGCCAAAAGCCCAGCTGAGACGGCATCATCCCAGGCTTTTTGAATGGGCACCAAACGAGCCGTAATCGCCGCCATATCGATCAATGGGACATCAGACATTTTTTTTTTTTTTTTTGAAGTTGGCAGGTCTCGACGGCTTGCAGCTATGTGATCAAGATACAGTTAGAAAAAGAGGAGTGAAGGACTTGATGCGTATCATGTAAGACAATGTATGGTTAGCTTGGTCAAACCAAGAACTTCACATAGGCTCAAAACCATCTCGTTAGACATTTTTCTCTGTGGCATTCCTGTACTTTCCAAGCCCAAACAGTAGGCAAACCCTAACCCTAACCCTAACCCTAACCCTAACCCTAACCCTAACCCTAACCCTAACCCTAACCCTAACCCTAACCCTAACCCTAACCCTAATGCCACTGTTCTTTGTGGTGTCAAGGGGAGAAGATGAAAGCGGCTTTCACAGCGCTCAGCCATTCTTCGCTTGCCGACCCGCATTAATCTGCATCCTATTGCCTAGAGTAATCTATACGAAAGAGTCAAGAGAAGGAAAGGAACACTTTCTCATCACGATGCGCTGCTGCCCTTCGAGTCCATGGTTCTCGCAGGTCTTCGGCCAACGGCACGGCAATAGTCTACAGAGTACTTTCTGTGGTATCGAAAGCCCCTTAAGGGGCAAAGTAATTCAGTAATCTTACGGTTGGGTTTCTTTAAAGATGAAACCATTAATTCTGTTAAGTTAAGGTTTTGTTAATGGTTGTTTTTTTTTTTTTTTTTTTTTTTTACCAATATAAACACGTAACATATTTCTTTTCGGTGGGCTGGCCAGGCACAGGTAAAAACGATTCATTTGGACAAAATGTCGTTTGGCACGATGATTATGCGTTTTCATGGAAAGGGGGATCAAATCCTCCATGGAACGATTAAAGAAAAAAATGAAATAAAAATAAAATAATAAAACAACTATATAATAAACAAGAAGGTGGTCTGTATCTTAAGTTAAGTTAATAATCTTTTCTTCGAATATTTTCTTTAGGCATTCACTCATCCAATGAATCCGAACAGAGCACTTTTTTTTTTTTTTTTTGAATGTATTGTGAGAGTTGAGATCTTGCTGCTGTTGGTCAAGGGAAAGAGGAGGAAATAAAAGGAAAATCAAGAGCATATATTCATATGTCACTACGCTTCAATGATGCTGAGTTACTAACTCACTTCTGCAATTATTTCGCTGTCTCTTCGTGGCATTCCTGTACCTTGTTGTAAAGCAATCAGTAGGTTAATGCCACTGTTCTTTGTGGTGTCAAGGGGAGAAGATGAAAGCGGCTTTCACAGCGCTCAGCCATTCTTCGCTTGCCGACCCGCATTAATCTGCATCCTATTGCCTAGAGTAATCTATACGAAAGAGTCAAGAGAAGGAAAGGAACACTTTCTCATCACGATGCGCTGCTGCCCTTCGAGTCCATGGTTCTCGCAGGTCTTCGGCCAACGGCACGGCAATAGTCTACAGAGTACTTTCTGTGGTATCGAAAGCCCCATAGCTATTCTTCGTCATGCTGTGTGTGGACTTGAACGTGAGTCCCTCGCAGACCGGTGAGAAGGTGGATGACAGTAGTGGAATTTGTGTGTCGTTGGCAGGGAACGACTGGACATCGACGGATCGACCGTCACCCCAAAGGTCCTTGATATGCCGTCGGCCGGGTTGGATGTGCCTTTAAGCCAAAAGAAATACACCTCCACACCACGTGTGAACCAGAGGTCGTACACAAACTCAAACAGTTTGTTGAGAGCGTAGCCTCTACCGATGCCCCCAAAACCGTTGCACCGACGCTGTGCTTTGGCAATGGCCTCGTGATCCGTTATCACGGCAATCTTCTGGTTGTCCTTCAGACCATGGCGAACGATCTGTTTTATTAAAAGTTCGACAGCCCTGGGCTCGGCGTGTGCGGAATGCTGGGCATCGAAAAAACCCTTCCTTCGGGCTTCGTGCGGTGTGTATGGTGTGGAATCAAATGTGTTTCGCTTTTCCCACCGCTGTTGGTATCCGGTTGTGGTGTCGCTTGCCCTGTCGTGGACATAAGCACCCCAACCTCCAAGGGAGGCATCGGTGACCGCCACGTAATCGTAATCCGATTCGTTGTACGTGGGGTTCACGATATCGGCAATCTGCCAGAACTCGTTCCGGCACAACTCACGGCCCAATTCTTGTAGCTTTGCCACAACGGATGGGTCCAGATACAGTATTGGATCATCCCAGTCCAATCCCTCCTCTACCGTTCTATAAACACCTCTGTATGCTCGAAGAAGCTGGAAAGCGCCAGCCGGATTCAGCCTAGTAGTGTGCATAGCGTAGAGAATGAGCGAGACGGAAGAGACGAATGATCTGCACGTGTAGGAAGTCGCTTCCAGCGAAAGTCCCAACTTCGCGACAGTTTTGATAGAGTTGCGGATGAGTCGCTCCTTTCCGTTCCAGACGTACTCTTCACCCAGAAAGGTGTTCGGCTCCATGCTCATAAGAAGCAGCTCTTCGTCTGTGGACTTTTCCACGGTGTCGCGATCCGGTGATGTGAGAAGGTTGACTCGTCGTATTCTTTCCACGATAGTCCTCACGGCATCGATGAATTCTTTCTCCTGCCCCTCACCCGCAGCGATCAATATATTATCAATCATTGTGAATATTGTCACCGTTGTAGGAATGTCGACTATGGTTGAAGTCACTGATTGCCCAACCGCAACGCTCCAGCAGCCGCCTGTTGGAAGCGTTCGTAGTCGGTAATACTTCGAATGCTTACGAAAACGAAGTGATGGCGCAGCGTTTCCGGAATCGGTATGGCATCATAAAAGGCTTCGAAATCCAGCTGCAACATGTAGCGTGAATATCGCAAAGCCTGTCGGCGTCCAAGGCGCGTTGGGTAAGAAAGCTTCGGAAGCGTCTTGCGGTTGACCGTTGCATTTAGAAGAGGCTCCGTGATGAGCCTCCTTCTGCCTTTCAATTCTGGCACTGTGAACACATTGACCCCATGCCAACCCTCGGGAATGACTAACCCGGAGACAAGAGCAGGGTTGCATGGCTCAAACTTGCCCATTCTGACGGCCTCATCAATTTCTTCCTGCTTCAAACTTGTCGAGGACAACGATCTGCTTGTTTTACACCCGGTGAATCTTTCTGGGCTCATGAAGCGCCAAGCCATTTTCAGCACCTCTTTTGTTTCTTCTGTTGCCACAGGCAGCCTAAACACTTCTTCCGCATCCAGCGGGTGTTGTGTTTCAGGTGAAGGCGCCATAGTTTCCGATCTGGAAGCGGCGGGGGGTTTTCGACACCACTCAATCGCTGGATCTCCATGTACAACCTGTTGTCGTCGATACGAAGGTCCTTTGCTGAAGGGGACTTTTGTCCTACGTATTCTGCCGTTGGAGGTGGGCGTGGGCGACGGCGTCCTGCGCTGCAACGGCCTCCCTGGTCAGTGGGAGGCCACGTCCGAGATAACGGTACAGCGTCTCCACTCTCTTGTGGCCTGTGAGGCGCATCAGGGTATCCTCTGATAGCCCTTGCTCGGCTAGATGGCGAATAGCCCCTTTCCGTACTGAAGGTAGCGCCGATTCTCGATTCTCTAAACGTAGAGCTGTGCGGATCAGCGTACGTAGTTCCAGGTGGTCGTGGAAGATTAACTGCATCCTCCCCACTTTCGCCATCGCATGGCGTAGTTTCGTCGCCTCCTCCTGGTGCAGAATAGATGCCGGCCAGTACGTTCCTCTGAAGCGTGCTCCCTTCCCTTGGCTCTGCTCGATTCCCAATGAAACGGTTCCGTCTTCTCGGATGGTATTCTTGAGGCTCACGTCGATCGGGCGAAGGCACGCGACATCCCCGGCCCTCGCCGCAAGCGCCCACATCATCGCCAGAAACAGAGCGGCCCTCGGGGACCTCGTTCGTAGACTCTGAATTGCCTGATGGCATTGTGTACTGGTGATGGGTGATGGTGGACTCGTTTGCATCTCCCGTTCCAAGCGCTTGATTGCTGCAGTTGCTGACTTCCACTCTGGGTAATCCGTGAGGAGAATTCGTTTCTGCTGCGTCGTGTACAGTGGAAGGTCTCGGAGGGCCCCCGCGTAAGCCGCATACTCCTTCGCTACCGTTGATGCTTTCCATTTCCTCTGCTTTGCATCTCGCCGAACTATTTCCAATACTGCCGAGGCCAGATTGAGTCTGCACAGGTCTGCTGGCATATTCTTTAGGTTGCGGAGGCAGACAAGGTGCTTTTGCCGTGTCGCCTCTGTCAGGGCGGCCCAAGCCACTCCGCTGACATGTGGGGGTCGCTGGGGCTCTAGTCCCCATCCTCGTGGGCAGTCGTTCCGGCCCCACTCCGGGCTGCCTGGGCGGTTTAAAGGGTTTAAATGGCGCTTTGGAACCACCCCCAGTATCTCGTCTAACTCATCTTTGATCTTCACGCCGCCGACGGTGCTCTGGCGTGTCTGCGCCGCTGTAGGTCTACTGTGCGAAGGCCTTTGGGTCGAATCATCTGAGTTAGCCGATTGTCGTGCGTGCCGAACGCCACCGTCGTCTTGGGTGTGCTGCTCCGGATAGGCGTAATTGACGCCGCCTCGGAGGTATACACCAACAGTTGCAAAAGCACAATTTGTGGTTACGCAGAAACTGTGCAGCATCTGTGCTTTTACTGTCAAGACAACCGGGTGTGTGCCCGCCACGAAACGGAGACGCCCAATGCTTTCCGGTAACGTTCGTCCTTCTGCCGCCGCCACGTACACCGCGCCACGTTCCACTATCTGTGGGTCTATCCTCTCACCCCATCGGTGAATAGTGGCGTGTTGCTCCTCCATTGCCTGAGTGACGTTCGACGGGGCTTCTGAGCCCAACCGTCTCTTCAGTCTGTAAGAACGCATTCCGATGCTGTTCAAGTTGAGGGAGCGTTTTTGCCATCACCAATGTTTAGTAAGGCGGTAGACGCAAGGTGGTGCGCTATGCCACGGGCGTGTGCGCGATCCCACTCCACCGACGGTATGCTAAGCGTCTCCTGGAGAGCGTCCGGGCGTTGTAGCGATGTTCTTGTTCCGTTGGACGAGGCGCACCGTCTACCGCATCGTCGATGCTGAAAGATCTGACGGATAGTGAAAGATCCTCGGCGCCGGGAAAGGGTCGAACGCCTCCGGCCCATGGGGGCACCTGTGTGTTCCCTGGGGGCAGCGGATGGTAACTCCTCATCCGGCTCTCCCCTTCGATTTTGTTGTCCGTCGACAAGAAAAGGGTTCTTATCCTGCTGAGAAAACGGAGCTGTCCATTTCCGTCTCTTCAGCTGTGATAAAAAGTTTTCGGAGCTTGGCTCCCACCGTTTTGGGGCACTTGATTGGGACCCGTAGGTGCACGCTGAAGAAAGCGGCAGCCATATAAAGACCGCAGTCATTGCTACCTGCTTTCTGTCGTGGGAAGCGCACCGAGTGGATGGCCAACTCCGGCCAAGTGGACTTCAACGCCCGTGCGAGATCCTTGTGCACGATAGGTGATGGGGCGGAGTCACGTAGCTCAAGAGAGTAGCTGTTTCCCTTGTTGCGTCGAACGACACCTGCGATCCAGTGATGTCGGACGAAGAGTGGGAAGTACAGACTACCTCTCCGTGTTGCACCCTTGATGCGCGCAACCAACTCGCTGTCTAACGATGGTAGAGCGCTGCACAAGAGTACCCTGTCCTTTGGGAGGTACCGCTGGAAGATTGCATCGAGCTCCGTGTTCGATGTCATTCCGTGAGCGAAATCACCTCCCAAGAAAAAAAGCAGCTTGGCGACTCGGCTTCGGCTGCTGGGGTGCGGCGGATCGGGGTACCTCTACTCGTTTTGCCTCCGCTTCACCCCCATAGCGCTGTGCGCTGTCTTGGCGACGAGGTCCTCTGGAACCCCTCTTCCATTCGGGCCGTCCGGGAAGAACTCGTGCCGCTGCTTTTCCTTTTCCGCCATCAACTGTGAGCGAAGCTCTGACAGCTCCCTTTGCATCGAAGCGATCATTGTCTTCACCTCAGATGAATCGATGGCTGCGGTTTGACGACCACTGCCATCGTACACCGGATCCATCGCACCCCCACGGAGAACGTGCTGTTCTTCCCTGGGGTTTCGGTAAACTTCTCCAACCTTGTGCGCGGATCTTTCTGTGCAGCACCGCCATACAGAGGAGCCGAGTAAGCCGAAAAAACCTTCTCGTTTGTCAGACGGCACACCTCCGGCGGAAAGAGCGGGAAGGGAAGATCCTTCATGATACCACCGTACTGAGTGACATCGGCCGGGAGCATCTGCCGGGCGATCGCACCAGTTGTGCAGCTGGAAACGGTTTGCCAACGTGGTGCGGAGGAAAATAAGGGAGCATCGTCCTCGCCTCATCGGGCTTGTCGTCGTAGAAAAGGAGGTACTGAAGGCACATCACCTCCATTGGCGCCAGCTCTCCGCTCTTTGCCTTCTCCTCCACCTCCTTCTTCAATCTCTCGACGACGCCCTCTTTCTTGCCTCTTCCTGCAACCGGTCGTAACTGTGTTGGCACTGGTCCTGCTGCTGCGCCCACGGGTGCCGCTGGTACTCCAACTGCTTGGCGAAAGCCGCGTTTATTCCTGATGTGTCAACAGTCACGTTGACTCGCGGCTGTTCAACGGCCTGGACCCCAGCACCAAAGATCATGATCTTCTGCATGGCGAACTCCTCGTCTGAAATCTCTTTCCTATTGTGGCGTGCCCACGCCTCATGATAGCACTTCTCTCTAAAGTCGGCAAAGGCCTGTTCCTTTTTCCCTGGCTTTGACATCCTTTTTTTTTTTTTTTGAATGTATTGTGAGAGTTGAGATCTTGCTGCTGTTGGTCAAGGGAAGAGGAGGAAATAAAAGGAAAATCAAGAGCATATATTCATATGTCACTACGCTTCAATGATGCTGAGTTACTAACTCACTTCTGCAATTATTTCGCTGTCTCTTCGTGGCATTCCTGTACCTTGTTGTAAAGCAATCAGTAGGTTAACCCTAACCCTAACCCTAACCCTAACCCTCTAGGCAGGCACTTGGCCAACACTCTAGGCATGCACTTAGCCAACACACTGTCGGGCAGCCAACACCCAAACAGGCACAGGCAACACCGCAGGCACGCACCTGAAACACCCTAGTCAGGCACAGCCAACACCGCCAGCCAGGCACCTAGCCAACACTGCGGTCAGGCGCACCAGCCAACACCCAAACAAACGCGGCGGCACGCAGGCAACAGCCAGGCACCAGCCAACACCGGTCAGGCACCGCGGCAGCAGCAGGCGCCAGCCAACACTCCGGCAGGCACCTCTAGTCAGGCACCAGCCAACACCGGTCAGGGCACTGCCAACGGGTCAGGCACAGGGCAACAGCGCAGCAGGCACCTGCCAACACTCGGTCGGGCGCAGCCAACACCAAACAGGCACGGAAACACCGCGGTCGGGCACGCAGGCAACAGCCTGGCAGGCACAACCAACACCTGCGCGGCGGCGCCAACACGCGTTGGCACCAGCCAACGGGTCGGGCCAGCCAACACGGTCGGGCACGCAGCCAACACGGTCGGGCACAGGCAACAGCGCGGGCAGACACCTGCCAACACCGCCAGGCCCGCAGCCATCACCGCAGGCAGGCCCCTAGCGAAGACCGAAACAGCCGGTTCAATCCCCCGAAGCCAGTGGCCAAATCGTACGCAAGCCAGCAGCTACGACTTGTCTTCCCTCTCTTCGTTACACTTGTTCCCCGGTATGTGAGGGCCTCCCCTTCAAGGCGAACAGACACCGCTGAGGCCCGATGTACATAGAAGCATGCTCGCTGTGGGGTGAGTCTAGACCACAGAAAATGAATAGAGGTTCTTGCCGTTTCCGGACTTGATTCCTACGGACACTTGGCTCAGAGAGAAGGCTGACTCCTTATGTTTTCTTTACTCCTTCTTTCTCCGTTTTCCTAGGGTACAGGTAAGTCTAGGCAAGGGGCTCTTTCCCAAATGTGATGCATTATACGCATGCGAAGGCGCTGCTTCATCACATTCGTCTTGTCCCTTCCTACTTCCTAGGTCCTCGAGACATTCTATTCCTGAGTTTGGTTGAGGGAAACGAAGTATTACAATGTCTCAGGAACGATACGTTTCTCTTGTTTTCTTGTGTTGTCTACTTGTGCTGCTAAGATGGTTTTCTGTGGTCTAGATTCACCCGAACAAGGGGTGATCGCATTCAGTTATCTTTATGGTTTGGCGTTCCCGGCTCTTTGTCTCATTATTTCCTTCGTTTTGAGGCAATTTCATCTCTTCTTCTTGGAGCACGGGAACTAAAATATTAAAAAAAAAAATAGTTTTTTTTTTTTTAACTCTGCAGCTGGAGGCTGAAGATCTTGAGGCTAGAGGCTATGGGTTATCACGTCAAGGGGAAACAAGGAGAAAAGGTGATAGAAAATGAATAGAGGTTCTTGCCGTTTCCGGACTTGATTCCTACGGACACTTGGCTCAGAGAGAAGGTTGGCTCCTTATGTTTTCTTTACTCCTTCTTTCTCCTTTTCCCTAGGGTATAGGTATCTCTAGGCAAGGGGCTCTTACCCACATGCGATGCGTTACACATACAAAGGCGGTGCGCCGTCACATTCGTCTTTCCCCTGCCGAGGTCCTCGAGACATTGTCTTTTGTAACTACTAGAATATATGTCCAGGAGAAAAAAATTTGTGTAGCGAAGAGAAGAGAGAAGTTTTTTGCTAATCACCATGCTGCTAGATTTCTTTTGAGAAAGGATAGTCTTTTCCACCTGGTTATGTCTACGGTTCCAAACTTTTTTTTGTTAGTTGAATGCATTTGAGTTTTTCGTATTTGGTCATGTGAAATAAGTTCAAAAAAATAATAGCTGGGAACCTTCAAAAGCCTAGCCCTTTGTATTAACATGTTGTCTCAGTACGTATCTTCGTCGTCCGGTTTTTCTGGGAGTGCAGTAATTTGCTTGAGGGTTGCATCGACGAGAAGAGTGAGAAAATAATGGAAAAATAAAATTGAAAATAAAAACAAAGGAAAAAAAAATTGGTGGCATGCCACGAGGATAAAAAGGAGTGAAAAGAACAATATATATCCTATATCTATCATGTGCTCAAGTAGTATCTAGGCATACAAAAAAAAAAAAAACGTTAACAGAATTGTTCCGTGTTGTCTCTTACGAAATTGTTCCGGACTCCAGATAATCAAGTGTGACGAAAAGTAGCAATCTACACATTACAGTCAAGGCGAAAGTCAAACGAAACGAAGTGCACAACAGCATGTACATCCACTACCAGTTCATAACATAAAACATAACATAAAACATATTCTACATGAAGAAGGAGTTCCCTAACTTCTCGCGAAGGTCATTCGAAGCGCCCTCCAGAGCACTGAACGGGTAAAAGTAAAAAAATTCTGACAAGCACAAAGACTCAACCGTCTTTTCTTTGTCTTTCTCATTTAACTTCATGAGAAGCGACACTGCAGTGCCATCAATAATTGTAGAATTGTTCATGTTATCAAAAGCGGTTGTCGGTTCACCGTTAATGTCTTTTGTTCGAATAGCGTAGATGGGTTTCCCCAACAGATCTTCAACTGCTGCATCACCTAAAACAGATTTAAAGAGAAATATCTCCTTCTGATTCACAAGTTGATAAAGGTTCACAGAGAGTCGACGCTTTCCGTATACAAACTCAATTTTCCGATCATCATTATCTTGTGGCTCTCTCTCGATATCAAACAACACTACAGCGTCGTCAGGAAAGCCGTCGAGAAGGAAGATTTCTGCCAGTCTCTCTTTCTTGATGTATACAAAATCGGGACCAACGACGTTTGGATGAACAGCCTTCAGGAACACGCCATCATCAAACCAGTAATTTTCTCCTTGATTCAGTTCACCAACTTTCTTTATGCGGAATCCAGCGTGAAGAAAAACGGTGATTCCTTCGGGAGTCTTCTCTTTCTGATTGTTTTTAGCATCGCTGATTTTCAGGGATTCAAAAAGAAGGTTTTTTGCAATAGTAGCAATAGCAAACGTTTCGTTGTCGTTGACAGACTGCAAGTGAGCTTCAACGATGACATCGAGTCCATATTTAACCGCTCGCCAATGGAGCATGTGAACTTTGGGCTCAGAAAGGATGTTCAAAGATTCCAGCAGCTTCTGCGCACCTGGTAGAGCTTTTGAAAGGCAGCTCTTCCGTTTATTAGATCTCTCATAGCCTTTGAGTTTTTCCATTACACCCTCGTAGAAGCTCTTTAAATTAGCCCTTTTCTCTTCAGTCGGTACTTTCAGGATCTCCAGCATATCACGAATTTGTCTCTCTTCTTTCACTGTTGCAATAACATCAACATTTTGAATATCTTTCATCGTCTTTTTAGTTAACCCTACAGACAACGCAATTTCTTGTTCAACATTCACGTTGGCCTCACCAAGAAGATTACCAAATAATTGCTGCAGTTCTTGAACCGCTGATACACCGGAGGGAATGGTCTCTCCAGGAGCAGATGCCGGAGTTGTGGGCTGAAAGCCTTCCGTAGGGTTCCAGGTATATATGTTTTGAACTCCTTTCTTTTGGTTAACAAACGCAATTCCTTCTTCCCTAAAAATAATCCATGCCGCACGAGGACCAAAAAAAATAGGATACGACCTGCTGGGGTTATTACAGAACCAATAATCGGTCGGGGTTGCGTTGTACTGCTCTGCCAACTTCGCCAGATATGGAGGAAGATACGCGTTAGCTGGCGATTCTGGAACTTCCTCTTCCTCAGTTTTAGGTGGAAGCATTTCAGGAGTGACTGGCTGCAAGGTTTTTTCGCCATTGTTCCAGATGTAGATATTCCTCAAGCTTTTTTTTCTTTGGATAGGAACTTCCTTGATTTCATTCTCTTCGAAATACACCCAACGGCCCTCTGGCTGATCTTCGAAGGTCAAATACAGGGGAAACAGAGTTTTCTGGCTAGGGTTCGGGCTAAAAAACCATTCCGTTTTCTTTGCTTTGTACTCTTTAGCTAGCTGGGGTTGAGGAAGAGTTACATCGGGGGGAAGCGCAGTAGCCGAATCAGTAATAGCGGTCATCGACATCGTGACGTTCTAGCAGAGGGTGAAGGAAGTAAAGATCTATAATCATGGAGAAGCAAGAGAGAAAAGAACTCCAGTATTATTTAAAGCTGCAGCCAAGATTTCTGTGGAAGGGAGAGGCAAACCGCTTATTATTGAAGCGTGCAATCGAAGTACCTTTTGAAGTAAGTTATAATGACAGATTTCCCTAGTCCAGATTATTCGAATATCACTTTTCATTTGTTTCCGTAATCATGAATCAGTTATTTAGAGCCCAATTGGAAAAAAAAAAAGCCGTAATGCCTTAAAAAGATAGTAATCCCATTTGGAGCATCCATTTCTTCAGTTCAGCGTACTCCAACAATCGGCATTTGCCATATGCCATGTAATCGAGACCGCCGCTGCCAACTGAGTAGCTGTCGCAATCATGTTCATCTGTTCCTGGCTGCCCGGTTGTGGCCATGACAAAAGACCATAAAGCCCAGTGTATGTGAGATGCCAGCATTCCAAGAAAAACTTCTTGGATGTGGCACAGCTCCAGCTCCTGAGAAGAATCACTTAAGAAGTATTCTTTTATGGCATTCACGCAGAGAGATGGCAACAAGCTTTCAGAAATACATGTTTGTTTCCAACATTCATGTATTAATATGGGAAGTCTCGGGTATTCCATAGGCTTATTCGCCCAATCCTCTCTTTTTTGAGCAGACTTGTGAAAGAGCGGCTTCACAAACCCGCTAGGTGATTCTCGACCGTAAGAATAATCAAGTTCACAGAAACTATTTGCAAGGTCGTAGCAGCGATAGTTTATATCACTGTACTCAAAGTCAACGAAAAACACACGATCAATGCCGTCGCAATTGTTCGATGTCGAAAGAATATTTCCGGGACAAAGATCGTTATGAGAAAAAACCACTGGAATCCTTCTTTCTTTGAGTTCTGAATGCATCCATCGAAGTTCACGTAAAATATACCCCTGAAACTCAATTTTATATTTCTCGGACGTCACCGAATCTAATAATCTCAAAAACCTTAATGATGCTCGTTCGAAAGCTGTTGGGCAGATGTCTTCAAGTACCTTCATTTCCAGTCCAGTTTGAAAATAAGGATTCACTTCCGATGAGATCTTTAGAGCTTCAACAATTGCATCGCCGTACGTCTTCATATATGTTTCAGGGGCCATGTCATTTGAAATATCACTCTTCGACAACATAAACTTGTTTAATGTTTGTGGGAGCATGTGAGTAAAGTTGCAGTTGTGCATGCTCTGCATTACACTATACGTTTTTTTCAGCAGTGTCGGAGAGGATGAAAGCATCGCTGTAGTGGACGTAATGCTATCTGTAAGGAATTGTTCCACTCTTCCCCATTCAAATATATGAAGAATTGCAGGACTAAATCCTGTACTTTCCATGCACTCCATACCCAAAATATCTCTTTCGCGATCGATGGCCCCATTTGAAGTCCCATAAATTCTTAAAAGTACGTTACCATCTTGCAGAGAGGAGTGAAACACTCGGAATACGTAGTTGCTATTCCCAAGTTCAAGCTTTTGAATTTGAATCACTTCCATCAAAGCAAGTGCAGCCCGAGCTTCTATTGACCGTTCTTTATAATTAGCCATGTCCTCCATATCTAATGGGCACAGAATAGGAAGATAGGGATCAAGAGCTCTTATAACATGCATCCAATCCGAAGTTAAAGAGGTAGCAGCATCGATAGAAATATTTTGCCTCTCCTTTATCTCCTGAAGTTTCATGCTAAAAAGATTCGGTGATAGTGTTTTTAATAAAGTAACTATTTTCGGCTCATCAGATGTTGGGACAAACTTCTTCGAGAGCAGGTATGCGGTTGATGGATTTACAGCTTTCAAAATATTTGACACTCTGGCACACTCTTCCAGAGGACTTAAAGGAGCACACAGCTGGGTAGCTGATTGAAAGAGACTCGGAATAACCTTAGCTATCCACTCCTCTGTGACTTCTGTATCAGACATGACAAGGCAATAATGAAACCTACTGCCAGCACAGGTAAAAGGAAGGTTAGAATGAAGAAGAACAATTTTGCTCGAAATAGGATCTTGCAACTATAAACTTCATCACCCAAGGATGTACGACGGCTGGTCAGCTTATATATTCCTTTACTTATCTAATGAAAAAAAGATAAGTAGCTTCCGCAGCCTTAAGACGGAAAGAAAACATTGGTAATACTACGGTACCACTGCGTCATCTGTTCATTTCGTTCACACTGCATTCTTTCATAAAGTTTATTTGTTGCAGATTTCTGTCTCTTTTTCAGCATCTTTAAACAATGCAGTGGAATATCGTTTTGGAAGTGAGTAAAGAAATGAGTAAAGGAAGATAACCGCATACATTTAAGCACACAAATTGAATCTTCTGTCCGAGAAAAAAAAAAGAAAAAAAAAGGAGCGATTAACTCTACTCCGAAGTTCCCTGAGCCTTTTCGAGTAAATCAGAGCGCAAATTTCTGTTGAAAATCCCTCCCAGACCAAAGGCTGGGAAAATACGGCACATGCGAAGAAGTGTGGCAGAGATATAAGTTGCTTTTAAGCTATCAGACAGATCTTTCCACGTGAAATTTGGATATGTTTGTCGATACCGAATAGCAGAAATATGCATTAAAGTGGTGACGAACTGAAGCATAGCGGGTGTAATGATCTGCGCAGTATCCGCAGTAGACAATGGGAGACGTACTTTATTCTCGTCTTCAATTTTTTGGGGGCCTTTGTGATAATAGCAGCGTTTTGCCAACCAGTTGGCCAACATTGGGGCAAAAGTAAAGGCTCCGATGCACGTTAGTGTATCTCTTCCGCAAAACAGGCCTCGAGTAATCCAGGGAACAGGCTTTTTCGCATTACTCAAATCGTTCGGATTCGCGGGTGGTAATGCCCTCAGAATAATGCTGTCCTTCCATACAGTTAACACGGTATTGATAACTCCGCTTGTAATTCCTGCTGTTATATTTGCTTTGTCGGCCATTCCATGAGATTCGCAGTAGCTCTTGCTTAGATTAGACCCAACATATGTGAGACCGTAAGTGGTGGCACAGACATAGTACACCAAGGCACACTTGTTCTCGGCACAAGGGAGAAAAAATCGATGTGGGCGAAACAGAACTGTTTTTGCACCGCGGAGCAATTCAGAAATACTGCTATTTGTAACTCCAGCCACTCGAGCCATAATGCTATAGTCAATAATGGATATGGGGATAGCAGCACTAAGAGCAACTGCCACAGCAGTGGAACAATCGGCAGCTGCTGTTTTGACTGTCATCTCGCGGCAGCGAACAATAGGAGCTTCAGGAGCGTTTGACATTTTTCCTCTTCGAAGTTTTCTTTGGTTGCAAGTACGGTGAAAAGCTGTATCAATATGTTATATTTTTCCAGTCATACAAAGATCGTTTTAAGAGAAACCACACACACACAGAGAGAAGATAGAGAGATTGATTGATTTCCGGTATTATGCTGTACGAGTTACAGTTGTTATACACATATTCTCGTTTGACCAAATACAACGAAACAGTATACGGAAATTATCCGGATATAATTCTTCCTTAATAAATTTGTGTTACATTCAAACAAGAACTAAAAATGATGCATCAACAACAGCATAGATATAAACAAACGGTGTTTGCTTTACTCTTCGGGATGCCATGCACCCTTAACAGCCTTACCACCACGAATACGACCAGTGCGGCGCGCAGCAATAAGGCCGACCTTCTGGCCAGGGGGGGCATGGCGGGACACCGTGGAGGGGTGGCCAATGTGCTGATGGTTACCACCACCGTGAGGATGCTCAACGGGGTTGCGGGCAACACCACGGACCTTGGGCCAGCAGTTGCGCTTACCGCGGAAGCGGTAGAAAGAGTTGCCAGCCTTGAGGACGGGCTTCTCGATGCGGCCACCACCGCTAACAATACCAATCATGGCACGGCAAGTGCTGGGGACGGACTTCTTCTGGCCGCTGGGGAGCTTCAGACGGGTGCGACCAGTCTCGGCGTTATGGGAGACAATAATGCAGTAATCGCCGGAAGCGCGTGCCAGGGTTCCACGGTCACCGGGCTTCGCCTCCACGTTGCACACGATGCAGCCATCGGTAATCTGCCCAAGAGGAAGAATATTGCCAATGGCTAAAGGAGCCTTCACACCGCAGATGACGGACTGGCCAGTGAAGAGACCTTCGGGGGCCACCATCAGTTCCTTCGCGCGACGGAACTTGTAGGGGTGACGGAACTCCACGCGGGCGAGTGGGGCACCACGCCCGGGCTCATGCTCGATGGTCTTCACTACGCCGCGCATGAAACCGTGGCGCTCGGCGTAATCCAGAATCCGAAGCTTGGCGGGACCAAGGCGCTTGTGGCCATGAACCTGGTACACGGAGCCGTTGCCTTTACGGCAGGTAAGGACAGTTTTCCCCATTGTTGAATGCTACGTGAACTCATTTAAAAAAAGGGAGAGGGAAGGAAGCAGAAAACTTAAGACCCAGTCATCAAGCATTATTTCTCGCCATTATCTAAGCTGAACAAAAAGTCATCATCCCAGTAAAAGCCAAAAAATTACAAAGATAATAGTTGTCATTATTGTATTCCGAGATGGTTAAAATAAAAATTAAAAAAGATGACTCAAAATAACACCACGGAATCAAAGTAAATACTACAGCGAGAGATAAAACCATACAAGTAATAGAAAAAGAGAATATCGGTTGATTCGTTATTGGGGTGTAGTCAGTAGCCATCCAATGATTTGATTATAGGAATGTTTCGCAAACATCAAGTACCGCAAATGGGTATGATGAATATTTTTATGTCCTTCTTCACAAAAGAGTAGTTTAATATTCGAGTGAGCTTGTTTCCACCAAGCACTGAAGCCATGTAAGAGCTTCTTCAATTGTTTTGCTTCCCAAGCGTTTCTCACCTCGCCCACGGATGTTCACCGTATTCGTTTCGGCTTCTTTTTGCCCTACGACGAAAATAAGATTGTAACGAGCAAGCTCTGCATTTCGCACTTTTTTGTCTAAAGTTGCAGGCCCCAGATCGACATCAGCAAAATATCCAGCGTTGTGAAATTTGTCTCTTACAGTGTTGGCGTAGTCGTGAACCCCGTTCGCAATAGGAATAACCATGATTTGTCTCGGGCTAAGCCAAAAAGGCCACTCGCCACCAAAGTGTTCACAAAGAATAGCAATAAAGCGCTCTACAGAGCCAAAGATAGCCCGGTGAATCATAACCGGGCGCGCTTGATTTGGATCAAGTGTGAGATCTATTCCCAAGTCGCGAACAGCTTTTTCGTAATTCGTTTTCGGCTTTTCCTTCCCTTCGGATGGATGAGGATCAGCATGTTTCTCTTTTTGAGCATCTTTCTTCTCATCGCTTTCTGTTTCAGCAGTGGCCAAAGTGTACTTCAAGCCGAAGCGTTGAGGAAGATTAAAGTCCAGCTGAATGGTTGCACACTGGTGACGACGGCGAAGGGCATCCTCAACTACAATATCAATTTTTGGTCCATAGAATGCTCCGTCACCTGTGTTTTCTGTCCAAACATTTGCATGAGTTGGACCTTTCCATTCTCCTTCACCCTTGCTGGCCTTGTGAATGAGAAATTTGAGTTTCTTGACGCTCTCCGGCTTTCCATCGAAAGAGAATTCCTTACCAGGGTGGAATGGATCGGGCAGTGTGGAAGGTATTCCACAGAAACGATTTAGAGAATCCCGTAGTCTCGATTCAGCTTCATCCCACGTATCTTCAGAGCCAAGTTTGTTCTCAGGACGAGTAGAATGACATAGGAAAAATTGAAAGCCAAAGACTCCATAAACATCGTTTAAGAAGTCAAGAGCACCTCCAATTTCTTCGGTTACTTGATCCATCCGACAGAAAATGTGTGCATCGTCTTGCTGGAACCGCCGAACCCGTGTTAGTCCAGTTAGAGCTCCACTCAATTCGTTACGATGAAGAACACCGAAATCTGCATATCGAATTGGAAGCTCCCTGTAGCTGTGTTGCTGAGACGCGAACATCATGCAATGCCCGGGGCAGTTCATCGGTTTCATGCCGAATTCCTCCTTTTCGCAAGTTGTACAGAACATGTTGTCTGCGTATTTGTCCCAATGACCTGAAACCATCCAAAGTTTAGAGGAGTAGATGTTTGGTGTAATGACTTCGTCAAAGCCACGTCGGCGATACTGTTTACGTTGATATTCCACAAGCGTGTTGTAAATGCGTGTTCCATGAGGTAACCAGAAGGCGCAACCTGGAGATACTTCGTTGAAGTTGAATAGTGTTTGTTGACGTCCGATATTTCGATGATCTCTCTTGGCAGCTTCTTCTTGGAGTTTCTTCCAGTCAGTCATCATTGTTGCTTTCGGAAAGGCGATTCCGTACACACGTTGCAAAACCTCATTGTCTGCCTTGCCCTCAAAATAAGAGGATGAGTTTTTAGTTACAGCGAAAGCTTTTACTCTGCCGGTATCAGGGATGTGGGGCCCTCTGCAAGGATCGATCATCATTCCGCATCGGTAGACTGTGCATGTACCACCTTCAGGAACCTTGGAAGCCAAAATTTTGCTTTTGAAATCAGTATAATTAAACAACTGTAGAGCATCTTCTTTTGACACAACCAAACGACGGTACGGAACTTTCTCTTTCACCAACTCCTGCATTGCTGCTTCAATCACACCATAGTCACTTTCTGAAACGGGTCTGTTAGTCTGCCCCTCGTAGAAAAATCCTCCCTCTTCTAGTGCCGGTCCAACAGACAGCTTTGTGTTGTACACACGTTCCATGGCGTAACCCAAAATATGAGATGAGCTATGCCAGAAAACGTGGCGGGCATCTTTGTCTTCCCAGTCCAAAAGCTCAAGCGTTGAGTTCCCCTCCAGAGGACGAGTGAGGTCCCAAAGTTCTTCGTTGACACGAGCAACAACCACTTTCTCCGCTAACGAGTTGGAAAGACGTTTCGCAATATCCAAAGGGCAAGTCACCCAACTTTCGGCATCAATCTCCTTCCCATCAATCAACGTAACCTTGATTGGAGCCTTTTTAGCTGCATAATCGGCTTGCTGCTTCTCCCACAAACGGTCAAATATATTAATCCTGTGATTCCAAAAATCCGGTTTCTCCAACGTATTGATGTCCACCTTGGAACCTCCACTTTTCTGCTTTTTGTTTGTGGCTGCCATTGATCTTGATCTGATAGAAACAGTGGAAGAGAACGGTCGGGAGAACCTGCAAGAGGGTTCAGCCAATAGAAGAAAACGAAAAAGAAACAGCGCGTAAAAGATTCTAGTAAAAAAACAAATAAAAAGTAGTATCAGGAATCAGAAAAAAAAAACATGAAGCAGCTAGGAGAATATTGGCGCTATTAGAAGCGATTTTTTGCACAACAGGTAGTAAGATTGAGAGGGCTCTTTGTGAGGCATATTTCCTCTTTAACAAACATATTCTAGGTTTACTTTGGTTTACTCATCCGAATTATCTCGAGAACGTTTGGTGCCCAGATGAGGAGCTTTTCGTGAAGCTGAAAGCACAGCGCGGCGAAAGGCTTCGTTCGCATCTCTTTCCTCACGTTTTGCGCTAACTTCCGTTAAACGTTTTAGGCGCTTCTCCTTCTCTCGGTCATCCGCCAATTGATCAAAAGAGAAGCCTTTAAGAAATTTTACAGTCCAAAGCTGCCCGTAGCATTTTCTTGTTCGTTTGCATTCCACTGGGGTTGCATTCATCGTGGCCGCACTGATTGCATCTTTCTTGCTTGCAAATTCTATCCAGCCTTCCTTAAATTGTAAAGGGAGCAGAGGGCCCCCAGGTCTTCGTTCTTTCTTTGGATATGGAATAAATTTCATACGCAGAATTCTTCCATACTTGTTGAAATGGAGACGTATCTCTGAAGGGCGAATGTTCCTAGGAACAGAGGAGAAGTAGATAACCCCTCTGGAATCACCGTCACCGGAAGTGTCCAGGACCATGACGTGAAAAGGCTAATAATAACAATAAGAAAGATGAAAAGAACATATATTTCTACTCTTCGATTAGTATTTCTGCATTTTATCAGTCAGAAACGGATTAAGATACGTGCTAGACGTTGGGCTCGCACCAAGAGAGAATGAGTATTTTTTATCTTTCGCGCTACAGAACCCTCAAACGTCGATGTAGCGGGCATACGTAAAGTAGCACTAGAACAAAATTCCACCGAAAAGAATACAGCTGGAGTATTAAGAGAAAGTAGAGTTAGCTCGTGCAGGGAGTTTCTCTGGTGGGTTTACAGATCGTATCGATTTGCTAGAGCCACATCTATGCAAAGGTAGAGGAATCACATGACGGGCAGGAGCTTTCTTTTGAGTGGTAGCTGCAGGTTTCTGAGTTGATCGAGCCTCCTCATCCAAGATATTCTGCAGTTTTGGGATTAGATCTTTGGTGAAGTTCAGCGTGACAATGCCATCCACTTTGAGATCTTCATAATGTACAGGTGATTGATATGAAAGAAAAAGAGATACAGAAGTGCTTCTTCCTCTGCATGGCTGCACATGAGAGGAAGTTAAATCATCATGCCGAAAAACCAGATGCCAACGCCCTTCTGTACTGCTGAGAACGTGAATATCCACTCGAAAGCAACGGGCCGCTGCATTAATGCATAGTTCATCTCCCCATGTTCCAGGTCGGCGCATTTTACTTAGATAATCATTAAGTTCTTTATCGCCGTCAAAAAGAAGCGCGTATTCATCCGAGTTTTCTTTCATGTATTCAACTATCATTAGACGGATAATATGGCCTAGTGTTTCTCGACCGAAAAGCTGACTTGCAATAGACGAAAATAAACAATTTCCATCAGATCCACGGCTATGAGATTTCATATTCAACTGGCGAAGTCGAGTTTCTAATCGGTTTCGATTCTCAGATATTTCTTCCTGTCTCCTTCGCTCTCGAAGCGTAACTGAATCATTTACGCCGAATATTGGTTCACCCTTTTGATACACTGCGGTTCGTTGCAATTCCTTATCTACTGCTGCCTGCCCTAGAATCACATCGTCAGGGGTATTGGGGCCTCCGCAAGTCTTACAATAGCGCAGCCCATCTTCATTTCTAGGAACATCCTGACGATCAGTGCATTGAGCACAGATCCATTCATGGGGTTTTCCACAAGAGCAGTAGTCAGCATCTCGCGTATTAAATTGCTGGCAGTGCTGGCAGTACCAGACTACATGCGGAACTCCACTGGAGCACATTGAAGATTTGATTCCTTGAGCATCAGCTTCCACATTAATACAGTCGAGATTGCATTCTTTACATATGCAGGATCGCTGAACGTGAGATCCACAAGCTGCGCACACAGTATCGTAAAGATCTGTATTCGGGAATGTGCAGTGTGGGCATTCCCAGAACCGCGTGTTTAGAATTAGTGGAGATCCTTCACTGTTACGCGTAGAACGAATAGCTGATGGCACCTCCGACGGGAGGCGAACTTCAATTGCTGAGGAATCACTTTTAGAATGCTGTTGAGATAGCTTTTCAATTTTTGAAATAAGAGAAATGGCAGATTCAGTCCTTGCTGGAGTGTTAATTATGGGAAGCACTAACTCAAAGAACACAGTTCGGAAACATGTATAGCACAGAGTAGTTGTATCGCGCAAACGAAATCGGGGGACAGCAACAGAACCGCACAACCAGCATGTTTTGCCATGAGCATTCGCTTCCAATTCTTCTGCTGAATATCTTTGTTGGGTTAATACTTTCTCTCGCAAACGAGAGCGAAGAGAACGCATGTTCCAATGCAACTACTTCTTCTGTACTAAGAGAGAGGAAAAGGATGTAATAAAAGCAGCCGATGGAAAGTAGAAAGGGCAATATTTTTCCGCGGAGTTATTACGATGAATAACAAAACTCTATCGAAGGCTCATTATATATTCGAACAGCAGTTCTACTCTACGATTAGCGTAGTGTTTTCCTATCCTAATAATTACTAATCCCTACCGCAAACTAAATGTTCTTGCTATACTATGATGTTTCTTCTATTCTAATGCCAGTACCTGTTCGACCACCGTTTCGCTCTTGCGTACGTGGGAAAGTGTTCTGTTGTACCAACATAACTGAACGCAAGTTCCTTTCCGAGGAAATAATGCTGAGCAATTTTCTGTAGTTGGGAAGAAGACACTTGATCAATACGGTCAAACATTTCGCCTATTGGGACCCTGCGTCCAATCTGCAGAATCTGTTTCCCAATATCCATGACTGAGCGGTTTCCGCCATCCATTGACAAAAGAATATTGTTCTTTAGTTGTGCTTTGGCCTGTTCCAAGCGTTGAGGATCAACTGCACCTTGACAAATTCCACGCCACCGCGATACACTGCGTTGGAATGTGTCTGCAACATGTTTCGACCTGGAAAGGTTAGTTGATCCTGGAAGCTCCGCTATCATGGTGCCGCAGATACCAACATCTTTGAATGTGTGCAAAAACGGCTTTTGGGCTACGCCACCCTGAAGGCTTTGAGCACATAAAGTGCAAGCAAGAGTCAATGAGATTGTGTCGGATGACGATGCCCCACAACACTCGAAAGCCCAAGAAGCACCAGTAGGTCCATCAGAAACTTTAATACGTGACTCAGCTCCATGAAAAACTGATGGTGAAATTTTTTCAGTCATAGGCCCAGATTTTAAGTCTCCGAGAGAATATTCAGCTGCTCGTTCCAGAAGAAGATGATTAACATCTCCGCTACCAACAAGTACAACTCTCTTTCCGCATAACGTCCTACTCCGAAATTCTTGAAGTTGCGGAATGCCCACTCTCTGCAAATTGCCCTGAATTCCTTGGTAGGGGGTCCCGAGTCCGCAATTGCTGCTTCCAAAACTGGCATGATAAAGGTTGTTCAATACAGTCTTTTCCAAACATTGGTCACGAGCAGCCATATCGTGAGCCACAAGTTTTCTTCCTTCCGTGATATCTGCTTCTGTCAGCCTTGCATTTCGAGATATATCAGCCAGGAGCCCAACAGCTTTCTCCACATTATCTTTCATAACTGACATGTACACGCAAGAGTACTCACGTCCTACATAGACGTAAATTGAACCTCCTAGTTCATCTACCGCGGCGGCGATTTCTTTAGTGCTCTGATTTGCTGTGCCAAGAAACCCGCATTTCTGAAGCATTTGAGAAGTTCCAGCATAATAGGGATCTTCATAACGAGCTCCAGCATCCAGCCATAGGCCAACAGTTGCAATACGTGAGGTGGGAATGGATTCACAAGCAACACGAACTCCGTTGTTCAATGTTGACACTGTCGTGGGAACGGTTTTGCTCAGTGTTTCACGAAAAGATTCCCTCACTGTATGTCCGGATGCACGTTTAATTAGATTAGAGAAGCTCGCGGACATCTTGGCAAATTTCTCTAATAGCGACGACTTCATGTGCATATTAGCAAAGGAAAAATAAAGATGAATAAGCAACGCGTATGAAAAAAAAGAGAGAGAGAAATAGGTTTTCTTCACAAAAAGAAACACTTTATATGTATCAAGTGACGTACCTCCCCGTTTTTTTTTGTTTTGGTTTTATCCTGGTTCCTACATCTATGCTAATGCTAAACAACAACGACAACGCCTACGATACAACTCAATTTCACTCCTTGGGCTCCTTTTCCAGCCCAACTGTAGTGCGGAATATCACTCCTAGATGTGATAAGTCGCAGTGCGGACGGTTCGAAGTGTGCTTACAGCCACACAGAGTATACTTCTTTGATTTATCAACGGAAAAAGCAACAGGCTGCATATCGGTCTGGTGCTGTTCATTGTACGCCTTGTGCGATGCATCGCAAAAAGGTTGTTGCTTGCTTAGACCACATGAACACCAATAGTACTTCTTTCCAGCTTCCAAAGATTGATGATAAGGCCGTTTCTGCGGAATTCTGGCGAATTTCATTGGGCTGTTCGGGTCGACTTTCGTCTTCCAAAAGCTGCAGAATCTGGAAGCTTTCAGCATCGATTGGCTAGCAATGGAACGACTGAGACAATGCCCAACGTAACAAAAAAAAAAAGAGAAAATGGGGAGAGGAGAATAACTACGCTCTGTTGGAAATACATGAGCAAGCCATTTCAAACCACACGAGAGAAAAAATTGAAAAATGCTAGCTGAGTGTTAAGAACTGGACTTTCCACGCCAAGGAAGCGCGCACTCCCGCAAAGGATAAGCAACAATATCAAAGAATGGTATGTAACGAAAAGATTACTTCTTATCTACGTCGTTTCTTGAGATAATTTAGTTCATCTTTAAAATCGCAAAGAACCTCTTTGTGAAGCACTGACTCTTCACTGCTAATAAGCTTTCTGTGCTCATGTTCTTTTTTGGCCAGCCGTCTAGTCTCCTTCTGAATGTCTACATTGCCGCCATGTGCAACAGTTTCACGATCAAAAGTCTTCTTTTTCTTCTTGAACACTGAGAACAGTTTATCAAGTATCCCGGTCTTTTCATTTTTTCTCGTTTCTGGAGCAGACGCAAGACTCGGCGGCGAATTAGCTTCTGCCTCTTCGCATTCTGGAAAATGGACGGGACCGCCGTCTTCTTCTTTCTCGCATGTAACATAATATGTATCTCCATTTTCATCCGTCACACAATAATACTGCTGCTGAGTCTCTGTTTCTTTTTCGTTTGGAGTACCTGTACGTGGAGGTGTTCGCTGCTGCGAGACAGAGATAGGTGGATCTTCGCAGAAAGGGTCGATTGACTGAAACGGTGGGACTTCAAATGACAGCTCTTTACTATGTTGCTTTCTTCCGCTATGCGATTGACGACGGTCGGATTCTTCGTGATCCGGAGCTTCACTGACGGTATTTTTTAAAGGAGTGATCTCATTAGGGTCTTGATGATCCTCCGGATTTCTGTCGCTTTCATCAAGAAAACGATCCTTGGTAATTGACGTCGTAGAGTGCTTCGATTTCTCCATTAGTTTCTTCTGTATGATATCATGAACACGGTCGATCACATTCCTCTGCTTTGATTCATGCAAACTTCCTTCGAAAGGTTCGTTTTCTTCATACTGTTTTTCATTCTTTTCGTTCATTGTATCCAGCCAATTAGCGTGTATAAAAATATGAACAAGCGCCACGAGCTATTAGAAGCATATATCCCATTCGAGTTTCAATGGCTTCAGTCAGCAGTTCTTGGTCGTAACAGAAACAAAAAATATTTTCGAGCTGTCTCTTAACTTCTCATTCCTGAGCTTGAAGACGAGGTAATGGCAAGAAAAGGGAGATTGAGTTAGTCCATCTTTTGCAGAGGACAAAACACGATGAAGGACAGCTTGTCATAACAACAACAACATTAAATTTAGAAAGATTCCTTGGTAAGAAAGAAATCGAGGAACTGAGGGCCGGGATGCGTTCAATCCGCATTGCAGCGTCACAGCCAGCAGAAATTTGTTCGCTTGACTTACTTCCATGCATCATATCCATTACGAAGGTGTTTGTTCGTTTATAGCGAAAGCACGCCGTAGTTGGTTCGTACGTTTCATTTTCAAACGATCCTGTGGATGGAGCTCTGGCTCTTGGTTGTGGATCTGCATTTCTTAACGAGAAATTGGAGTTCCTTTCGATACCTCTGTACTCCGGCGCACTGGAGATGGAGATTTGTTCTTCTTTATAGAGAAAGACATAGCGCAAGCACAGGACTCGTCCACGAGTTCGTTTCCTATCACAACAAAGGCTGAGCCTTTCAATTCGCTATGAAAATCAATTACAGCATTCTGCAGCTTCGAAATACTGTGTCTGTCCAACACAACCTGCGGAGTACTAGGAGGACTAGATCCTGACTTCCAGAGCGCATCTCCAGTTTCCTCTGCAGAGATTGTGACATCTTCCTTCGGATCACATTTCCGAACATCCTCAAACGCAAATTTGTATAGATACCCATGGCAACCACCCGATTCTATTGCCAGCCGAAGGACGCGGTCATTGTTTGAAAAACCTTCCGTCTTATTAACTTCATCAATTCTTTTCCACGCGCTTTGAGACACAGTAAAATTTCTCCCGTAAAAATCTTTTCCGACGGAACCCAACGCACATCTAAAGCAAAAGCTAGCGCGTAGCATTACTCTGTAGCCTGATTCCGGGACACAAGAAAGCACAACTCGAGATAGGAAATGACAAACTATGCTTGTGAAAAGTTCAACAACCACAGCAAATTCACAAAAGCGTGCTATACCTCTTCGCCGAAAGAAAATCATCAAGTTATCTTGATATGTCAAGTGAATATTATTTTTTATTACATGCAAATATCATTCTGTTACTGATTCTTTTTTGTTTCTTGGGTAGCAACAGCTGTACCACGACTATACCAAGAGCAGAAAATCATCCCCACGAAGATACTTACTGCTAGGAAACACATTATCAGCGCACCAACTCCGACGACAAAAAGGCTATCATCAAAACCTACTACACTGTAGAAATACTCAAGACCCGGAATACTGGAGAGGTACTCTGCTGCGTACCCCATTGTTGTCAGTTTCTCTGCTCTATACTGCCCTGCAACAATCCTATCACTGAAACTAGCAAGGAGCTGGCTTTGGGGTCCGTCTGGGATCCAAGGTGTGGCCTTCTTAACGGCCTCGAACTCTGGCATTAGTTTTCGAGTTCGAAAGAAACGGTTTCGAGCAATATCAATAACAACTACCTCCGGTAGGTTCGTTACGTCCACGCCATACCCTCTCAGCCATTCTGCATTCGATGTAGCTTCGACAAACGTCCAGATAATGCGAGGGGCATTCATCTCAGCACTCAAGGATGTCGATGCGGCCCGGAGTTTTTCGTTCGACGATTGCACCATGGAGCGAAGCGTCGGCACAATTTGCGCCTCACCAGCACCACTTTCTGAATCACTCACAACAACGATACCAAGGTAATTACCAGTCTCTTCCTCCAATGAAAAAAACAGACGGGCGTCAAAATGTTCTACTGCTTTACGGCTATTCTGCATAAAGAATCTTTTCAAGGTGGGATGAACCAACTCGGTTGAGATTTCACTATTCCACAACCCAGAATAGCACCACGGAGATAAAAATCGATCCGAGCTGGACACCAGAACAATATCGTTAGGCCCCACGCTGGAGCGCTGGTGCATACACTTGTGAGCAATCGTCGTAATTCTTTGGTACGTCACGCTCATATTAGCGGTTGAAGGAAGGTTCGACTCATCAATCACGAAAAAATCAGCTTTTCCCAACGACATGACAGAGTCAATTATATTCACCCAGTCCTCTCCACGCGACGACATCGGTCTGAACACGAAGAACGCCGGTTTATTGGGCTTCTCTGCCAGTTCTACGAAACGCCGAGGATCCGTCACATCTTCTGCAATAGACGTATTTCCTTGGGCAGCAAGTAGCCGAATAGAGAAACTCATCAAAGCAAATGGTGTGTTTGCATCGCAATATTTAAGCAAAAGCGGCTTACCCTTGTTATATGTTCTCCCAGTTGTGTAGTAAACATCTGGATATTGACGAATGTTGTATCTCTTCGTTAATTCACCTGTCTTAGAATTAATAAGACCAATTTTCGCATGAGGAATATTTGACAATGCGTGGGACGCGTTGAGTAGTTGCGGAATTAATCGTTTGCAATGCGAGCATCCGGGAGAGTGGAAAATGATAATCCACGGCTCTCGGGACTGGGTGTCTGGAAAAACGTTGTCATAGAAGTTAGAATCTGAAAGATACACGACACCCCTAGGCAGATTTGCCGCGAACTCAGCACCTCTTAGACTTCCTGTTTCACAAGAGCACAACTGCATGAAACAGAGAAAAACACCCAGAAAAAACAGTACATGCTTCATCTAAACAAAAATAATTTAAGTTTAACTGCTGGGAAACAAAAACAAAAGTCAATGATAGAGCAGATACTAAGCCGTATGGAGGTGATAATGGCAGAGCCACCAGAAACATATACTAACTTTGTTAAAGTTCAGCAGAACTCAAGAAGATATTTCTTGACTTTGGCAACAAATATATGAAAATCAGTCGCGGCTGTTTCAACAGTTATTATGTTTTTGTTCAATCAAAGTTCCCCCCTGCTTTATTCCCCGAAGAAAGACGAACACAACAGCTAAACTTATCGCTCTTTTTTAGTTTCTAGTTGCGTATCCTTATACGATGGAGATGCGGAGGCCTTCGATTTTCCTCTAAACGGTTCATCATCTGTTACAAGTAAAACGATAATACCCCCAATAAACACAAAAAAAGAAATAATTCCGCTAACAAACATAGCATCGTTATTATGCAACTTCTCGTACACAAACTGAAGACCCGGAATACTGGAGAGGTATTCTGCTGCGTACCCCATTGTTGTCAGTTTCTCTGCTCTATACTGCCCTGCAACAATCCTATCACTGAAACTAGCAAGGAGCTGGCTTTGGGGTCCGTCTGGGATCCAAGGTGTGGCCTTCTTAACGGCCTCGAACTCTGGCATTAGTTTTCGAGTTCGAAAGAAACGGTTTCGAGCAATATCAATAACAACTACTTCCGGTAGGTTCGTTACGTCCACGCCATACCCTCTCAGCCATTCTGCATTCGATGTAGCTTCGACAAACGTCCAGATAATGCGAGGGGCATTCATCTCAGCACTCAAGGATGTCGATGCGGCCCGGAGTTTTTCGTTCGACGATTGCACCATGGAGCGAAGCGTCGGCACAATTTGCGCCTCACCAGCACCACTTTCTGAATCACTCACAACAACGATACCAACATAACGAGAGTCCCATCGAAAGGATTCAACTCCTTTTTCGTCTAGCGACTCCACGGCACATAACGAGTTCTGTCTGAAAAAAAGGTATAGCGACAAAGGTAAAAGTGTAGAATTAGGCAGACTATCAAATGTTCCCGAATAGCACCACGGAGATAAAAATCGATCCGAGCTGGACACCAGAACAATATCGTTAGGCCCCACGCTGGAGCGCTGGTGCATACACTTGTGAGCAATCGTCGTAATTCTTTGGTACGTCACGCTCATATTAGCGGTTGAAGGAAGGTTCGACTCATCAATCACGAAAAAATCAGCTTTTCCCAACGACATGACAGAGTCAATTATATTCACCCAGTCCTCTCCACGCGACGACATCGGTCTGAACACGAAGAACGCCGGTTTATTGGGCTTCTCTGCCAGTTCTACGAAACGCCGAGGATCCGTCACATCTTCTGCAATAGACGTGCTTCTATGAGCACCCATCAAACGAACAGAGAAATTAAGTAGTGTTTGAGAGTCCGCTTTGTTATCATACAAGTACATAATGTTTTGTCTCCCCGTAGTGTAGTAAATTCCTGGTGCGTTGCGTAACGTGTACCGTTGAACAATATCTTGGTTTTTTAAATCAAGAAGACCAATTGAGGCGTGTGATGTATTTAAATAAGAAGACTGCTTCGTTACACTACTAACAAGATTGTTACAAGCACTACTGGAAGCACGGCACAAAATGATTATCCATGGTTGGCGCGTTTTAGCATCAAAAGGAAAAACTAGCCGATCGAAGTTAGAATGATTAAGAATCACGGCAGCCTTGGGAAGTGAGTTCAACAGCAACTCTTCTCCTAGAGCAAAACGGACGTTCGACAAGCCGACTACAACAAAGAAAAAAAATAAAAACACAGAGCCGCATATCTCCACTTGTAACTCCTTCATTTCATTTATGTAATGATATTCTATAATAGACGAAGTCAACAAAAGAAAGGTCAAAAACAAGAAAAAAAAAGGAAAAGGAAAAAAAAGAAAAAAAAAGGAAGAAAAATGTCACAGAAACGTAGATCAGAAAGATTCATCCATCTTTCAATTAAAAATCAATTTAGTGTGAAATTTGAAGCAAAAGATAACGTGGTATACATCCCGCATATTTATTGCACTATTCAGGCAAATCGTCATCCGTGTCATCTAGTCCTCTGCTGTTGCTTAGTTCCATCCCAGGTTCCTCATAAGCGAGCTGAACAGGAGAAGGAGAGGCAAGAAAAGGAAGTCCTATGTTTGTTTCATCATGTGGTGACCACTCTTTAGCTTGATTTTGACGCTCCCTCGAAAGACGTAGAGGCAATGGTCGCCGGTTGCGTGGGGCATGAGGAGCATGATGCACAGAGGGTAAATTGTGGCGTTTTTGGTCTCCCGTGGGAACCTTCCTAACAGAGCTTCTTGGCTTTTCCTTTGGGGGCTCAATCCCTTTTGTTGTGTCTGTTATGTATTCACGATCGTCAATGTACTGCCTGTAACTCTCCCACAACGCCTTATGTAAAGAGTCAGTAGTGGTTAACGTAAATAACTTCATTGGTGCCAATTGCGTCAACTGTTTCTGACGCCATTTTGTTGTGACGCCATCCAAGCCTAATCCGAATTTTTCCCGGTTCCCATATGATAGCTGATGCATTGTTCCTCCCATAAGAGACGAAGGTTCCGCTAACGGGGCTCTGCCTTTCAGCAAGGCACGATCTTTGGGGCCCAAGTGTAAGTGGTTGGCAAACTCTTCAATTTGTTCGGAAGTGTAGCTTGTTAACACTACTTTAAATCGCCCAAGTGAAGCCTGTTGAGCAGTATACACCTGAAACTCTCTGAAAAGTTTCTGTTGTCTCCTCCGGTCTGCCTTGGTTAAATCATCAAGATGATAGCTCCCAGAAGAAGAAGGCTCTTCCGGTTTTTGTGTGGGGAAAGGTGTATGTCTAGGAGGAGGAATGCCTTGCAGTTTGGTTCCGAAAAGAGTTGGAGATGCTGGTTCCGTGGAGGTATCCTCATCAAAGGAGGGCATTCGCTCTTTTTGTTTGGCCTCGGGGGTTTCAGTAAGATCGAAAATTTCACCTTTCCCAAGAGCATCTTTCGCAGCCCTAAGTTCGGCTAACTTTGCCTCTCGCTCTGCCTCCCGTTCTGCTCTTCGTCGCTCTTTTTCGATGCGTTTTTGTTCTTTATGCATTTCTCTCGCTTTTGCCATCAGTCTTTCTCGCCTCAGTCGTTCGCTGGGTAATTCAAGACGATTCCTAGGCTTCAATTGCAACGCAGCGAGAACGCCCGCCATTTGAGCGGCGGATAACAAAGCCATTCCTCCACCTTCCTCGTCTTCCAGTAGTAACCGCATCAGCTCTGACCTTTGAAGATCATCTAAAGAAAAAGTTTCGGGATTTGCAAATATCTTTGCCAACAATGCAGCGTCAAAATTAGCCACACCAAAGTCATCATCTGTAGCTTCACCTGCATCCACTTTCTTTTGATGTTTGAGTGCGAGCTGAAGCAGCTGCCATAACACGAGTTCCTCACTTTCCTTTTCGAATGCTTCGTCGGATATGTTAATCCCTTTCACAGCAAGCATTCTCTGTAGGAATGCTTTCTGCTCTCGTAGAAATGCTCGCTGTTCATCTGACAGTTTGTCTGGAAGTTCATCTTGCACAGAAGTTCCCTCTTCACCATTCTGTAAGGCTGACGCTTGAGAAGCTCCATCAGCAGCTCCAGCAGTCCCTGATCCTACAGTTCCACTCACATTTTTGCTTCGAATTTTTCCATCTTCTCCTTCTTCATAATCGTCATTCAAACTGTATGAAGAAAAGCTGTACATATCATAGCCTTCTTGCTGGTAGTAGTAGTTGGGCTTGCGACCAAAGCGTCGTCGTTCACTTCGTTTCCCTGTTCGCCGAACACGATGCCGTACTCTTTGTCTCCGCTCATCCTCTGTCTGCAGAGGGCGATAAGGGCTTCGCCACGTATCTACAGACTCTCCACTAGAGTACGACGACCAAGAAGTTGTATCAGATAAATTGGCGTCCACGGCGTAGATATAATCGTCGCAGCGTGACTCGGGGCCTTCGATGCGTCGCAACTGTTTGGCGGGCTTGTCATAGTAACACCGTTTCAGATACCTTTGCTTTTCAGCACCCATTCCAGCTTCCACTACAGTGTACATGAATTCATCATCGCTGGCACTATCGTCAAAGTTAATGGGCTTCAAGTACTGTTCGTATGATTCTCCAGGCTGACGGTGCTTATGCCGACGCCTGCGTCCAATCACTTCACCATCAGAGTTAAGCTCTTCTTCTATTACGTAAACGGAGTAATCGCTCCCCGAGCTTGTATATTGGCTGAACTCCCCATCATCTTCTTCATCACCTTCCTCATCCTCATCAGAGTAATTGCCGCCCAATTCACCCCCAGCAACAGTTCGTCTTCTATCTCTACGATGTTTCTTCTTCGATTTAGATCGAACAAGAATCTCTTTCACCCGTAGATGTCGGACTTTTCCATCCTTTCCTACTCGCGTGATGTACTTCCATTTCCCAAAAACAGTATCTTCTGAGGCCAGCATGCTGTAGAAATCTTCGGAGGTCATTTTAGCTTTCTGTGATTGTTCTTCATACCCATCCATTCCAGGAGCATAACCCTCAGTGGCCCGATTAATGCGCTCCATAAAATCCGAATCCGTAGAACTATTCCATTCCTCCATTTCCTCAATCATCTCATTGAAAGTTCGAAGCATTGCAGTTGCTTGTCGCATACGCTCACGCAGTTCTTCGCCTGTTTCGTATTCCCCAAAAGAAACCTGAAATTGTTTTAGCATTGCTTCATCGTCGCTATCCCAATCTTGGGAGAAGATCATACTGTACAGTTCGAGAAGGAAAAGAGAATATTCTATTGGGTTTGCCGCGCTTGTTGTCCAGTTGTCGGCTAAAGTCATCATCGAATACCAAAACTGAGCATACGTAAGAGAAGGGAGGCGACTGGTGTTCCACATTGTATTCTGAAAGATTGGGTCAGCATTTCCAGTCAACACGGCCAGTGAGAAATTTCCAACGCTCTCATTATCGTCATTCCATGTCGATGGTGATCCATTGTTAAACAATCGTTGCCTCAGTGTGGCGGCGCCACGACGGGGATTTGGATTCTTGTCCACCATGACGCCATCGGGAACCATCAGCTTCGGAGCTTTTCCAAAATACAATTCCTGTGTGAGATCACTTTCGTCGTATGTGGAATCTAGTAAAAGATCTTCTTGAATAGATTGGAGCATTTCAATCTCCAGTTCACGTTTTGTAGGTAAAAGAGCAGCAGCAATGCGTGTATTTAAATACACGTATTGCAATGGGCTCATGTATAGCGCTGTTCCTGCATACTGCCTCTTATGCTTCGCACGTGGGGTCTCGGGGGATGATCGTTTAGCTGGGCCACCTTCAAGATCATCTTTCCTACTGTTCCTTCTGCCTCGTCGGTTTTTCCGGCCTTTTTCATTCTTTACTTCCTCCACAAGGCCACCAGTTGGAGCTGCTATTTTGGTTTGCTGTGGATCAACATCTAAATCATTATCTGAACGTTCTACATCAAGTAAATCGTCATTTGCGGCAGCTTTATCAGCTGCAGCTACTGTAATACGGTCCCAAAAACGTCTAATAACGTCATTAAGAAGACCATCAACCCCCGCTGTTAGTGCAGCCATTTTGCACGGAACACTAGCGCACCGCAAGACCATATCATAGCATCGTCCGACCTGAGCCCAGTAAAAATCCTCACGGTCTTGTACCTTTCTCATTTCCTCCTCGTCATCATCATCCTTTTCGTACTTAAGAATTCGTTGTGTGTTTGCTTTTATATCCGCTTCAAGTTTCATTCTTCGCATTTTTGCTTTTTGCTTCAAGCTTGTTTTTTTCCTCCCTCTGGAGGTAGTACTGCTTTGAGGACTTTCACTCTCTTCCGCTACGGTGGTGAGAAAGTCAGCCGGCCGAGATATACTTAAATCATAAATTCCCTTTTTCGACCCTGCTGATGAGCTTTGCGACCGACGGGGGCTCAGCACGTCGCCACTCGAAAAATAAGCCTGGAGAAAAGAATGTAGTGATGATGACACAGCCATAGCAAAATCGTTCCACATGTCCTCCTCCGACTCAGCAGCTTTTGATCTTCGCGGTCTACCATCCTCCTTCATATAATCCGCTAGCATCGAGGCAATAGGGGAATCAGTTTGTCCTGCACCGTGATGGCGTAGTCGGTCAGTCCCAGTATCCACAGCGTGTAAACGCTGATACGCAGAAAAGAAGCGTTTAGTTGCCATAGCCAGAGCTGGGTGGCGCAATGAGTGACGTTGCCGTTGGGAGAAAGAGCTCACCCTTGGTTGAACAGCAATGAGAAACTTCAACTCTTCCCCGCTGTCATGAAGTATGCGTATTAATGCATCATCAGGAACGCAAGTTCTCAGAGACGCATACAGAGCATTCACTACTCTACCATCCGTTGCAATTGCATTTGAAGGAGCCATAATATTTCAATAGTATCTGTAATATGATCACATGTAGTCCCGATTGTTGAATGTCTCAGTCCACTTTATTGAGCCTACGAATGCAAAAAACAAGGTTTAAGATTAGAGAAGAAAGATACAATAATAGAAGTAGAGAAATGTGAAAAGCCTTTGCGTCGTTCACAGCAGAGTTAGTTGAGTTACCCCAAATTCCATATCGAGAACATCTTTTGTCTTTTAAATATATTATCACACCCTCTTCACCCAGGCATCTGTTTCTTTTCCGCGCATGATGACGTTATTTTCTTGCGGTACGACATCTCTCCAACTTCTTAATTTGGATGTTCTTCTGAGAGTGGTTGAACAAGACTCCATTTCTGAGACCAGCGGTGTTTACTAGTGGACCACCCAATTCTTGTGCTCTTGTTCAATGAAGGAAACATTCATCAAAAACCGAACTACCACAATCCGGAAAAGAAAAATCCTTTTGCAGAGTGCCTATAGTTCACAACGATCATACGAAAAGAAGTAAATTGAAATAAGTGTCTCGAACTTCTGGCGTATAAAAACTTAAGAAGCATACATGCGGGTCCACTCCATGGCAGTCTTGAAGTATGACGCTCTGTCTGATTTATACTGGCGCGCAATATCCGGAACGAGCGGATCGTCGGGGTTAGGATCGCAGAGAAGGGAGCACACAGAGAGCAGCACCTTGGAGATTGTGAGCGCTGGTGACCACTGATCTTTCAGAATATCCAGACAAATACCGCCGCTGCTGTTAATGTTCGGATGATAAATCTTGGTCGTGAACTGCAACTTCGGAGGTTTAAAAGGGTAATCTGCAGGAAAATGGATATTGAGAAAGAAGAGCCCTCCGGCGTAAGGGGAATCCTCAGGACCAATAATAGTTGCTTTCCAGTTAAACAGATCAGACTCGTTCGCGGGGCCTCCACTGGTATTGGCAGGGGGATCCCTTTCTAAATCTTTTAGTTCCTTCTGAATTCTGCGCAGAGCCATGATGAGTTGAAACCGGTGAGTCACAAAGAGCAATAAATAAAAAGAAAATATAGGCTTCAAGGTAGCTTTTTACTTCAGGTTCATCAATCAGAAAATTGAAGAAGGGAAAAGGAGAAAAAAAGATCGAGTAGCATAAGATGGAGTCGAAGATTGAGTAGAGAATGAAAACAAACATCCAGCCATCCGGCCAAAACAGGGGTCCCCAGTCGGCCAAAAGCCTGTCATATATAGGTGAGACTTTCCTTATAAATACGACGACTGATCGCTTTTCACCGCTTCCCGGAGGTCAGCCAAAAGGTTTCGAATCATTTCGTTGTCTATGTCTTCATGTGCACAGAATCTTTCAAGGAGAGAAATATATCCCTTGCGACGATCTTGATGATCACCTAGAGAAACTTTAAGATCAATAATACTTCGTTCACGATCTTTTAAAGCTTGCCGCAGAGCTTCCGCCTCTCCTTTTAGCCGCGATTCCTTGAGTTTCCATTGTATTCTTCTTTCTTCGTCGTCCTGCACAATACCCTGGAGCTTTTTCGTGTGTTCTTTAGCTGCATTCAACTCAGATTGCACAGCAGCCAAAATCTCCTCTTGGATCGCGGATTTGCCCGCTCCGTCTTGTCGCAGCAGCAGAGCTCCTTGCAATTCGGCCTCCAGAGTGTCAATCTTCTCCTGCAGTTGCTTGCATTGATCGCAACAGAACGACGTATTGGTACCAACACTGCGAAGGTGAGACATTGAAGTATTACGTTCACCTCGAATGTAGTGAAGAAGGTGGGAGAGTGGAGGCTGTAGCAGCACAAGATTCAAAAAACGGAGATATCTGGACTGTAGAGTAGAAACAGATATTTGTAGCTCCGTATTTCGATCCTCATACTCTCTCAACACTTCTTGCACAAGAGAAACAACTGAGCTGACGTTAAGATTTAAAGGTGTTCCCAACGAGCCATCAGTTTCTTTCGAGATGATACGGATAAGATGATCGAACTTCATCTCATTGAGCGCTGCAATTTCATTTTGTGCCTCCTGTTCTATTGCTCCCCATGTTGTAATAATGCCAAGCACCTCTGGAGGCACCTGCTCGCAACAAGTGGAACTACTTTGCATTATTATCTGACTGAAATAAAAGTAGCTCGTATATCCAAGAAAAGTAAAGTTGTAAAGTTAGAGAAAAATGCTAAGAAAGATGCTGCCCGCTTTCTTTTTGGACATCGTGTTAGGTAAGGATATTGCGCGGATATTTTGCTCTTCCGAACCTTATCAATCTGCAAAGAATTATTGGCGTCGCCGTACAGTCCGAGGTACAAAGGAGAGAGTATCAGCTCCCGCTGTTTTTTCTTCGGAGTTCCTCGCGCCTGATTCGGATTCCCGTTCTCTTTTCCGTTTAGAATTTATTGCCTTTAATTTCATTCGTTCCTTGAATACCGTTACCCCATCCATTGCAGGCATAATAATTAAAGAACTACCGTCGAGCTCTTTGACCGTTTCCCCAAGCTGGAGAAGAGCAACAGATATTCGTGAAAGTTCCTCCTCCTGGCAACTCAATTCAATAGCGTCGTTAGGCATTGTTCTGCGAAGAAGCAGTTCTTCTTGAAGGGGTTCGCGAAACTCAACCAGAAAGTACGGCTTTCGAGAGTACTTCACTTCAACTATCTCTACAGGACTGGTGGGTATTAATTGTTCATCCGTGTACCATTCTTCAATGCCCAAGACACTGCGGTGCTGGAAGAAAAACTTATTCACTAAATCTCCACGATTATGCAACGCTGCGCAACGGATGTATATAGTTTGAGTCATGTATATTTCTTGTGTTCAGGGGAGGGGGGAGCACAGATTTTTGTTCATGGCACTGTGTCTCAAAGCTGTATGTTGGAACAACCGAAGAGAAAGAAAAACAAAAGAAGAAAAAGATTGATTCAACAATCATATCCACATATGATATGCAACAAAAATTCTCTGTCGATTTTTGTTTTGTCGCTGCTCAAGTTCGTTTGTTAAGTATGTTCGTATTTCCTTGTCATCGCCTTCACTCACCAAGTCAGGAGTCAGCAGAGAAGTACACTGAAAGGGGCCGTTAAATGAATCAGGACGGAGTACTCCCTGTCTCGTTAGATGTTAAATATTCCTCTAATGCCGAAAAATGGCTCCGAAGCTCCCGTATGCGCCAGGAGAAATCCGTCTGCAAATAATTTTTCTCCCGTAGCTCATTGATACGTTTCTCGTCTTCATCTAATTGACCTAAAAGGGACCAATCTTTCAAGGGATGCAGTCGCTTTACCCATTTTGACGTATCAAAGACACCGACACTCTCTCGTTGCAAAAAATTGTCGTCCACCGACACTCGAACCCCCCCAACCTGCTTGCTGTACAGAGTGTGCAGAATTTGAGTGGAACGATACGGTAAAAGATCCCCCAGAGGTCCGGGAACGGTTCGAAATCCTCCCTCGGAGTTCAAAATTGACCGCCGGAAAACGATAGAGAAGCGTTGAGCTTCCACTGGAAGAACCATGTGAAAGTAGACATAACGAGCAGGACCGGACATAAGGTAGAGGGATCGATCTGGGATTACGATGTCCAACTCCTCCCCGCTCTGAACATGGACGAAGCGGGCAAGTGCGTTGCCTCCGAGAGATAAAATAGCAAAGATATCGTCATATACGAACAAGTTGTCTACATGTGCACGAATAAAGTCACCTGGCTCATACAAGTTCGCCGTTTGATTGTTGAGCCATCCTTTCGGTACAATTTCGTCCTTTTCCATCCGCTCCACGATGCCAATGAAGGAGCTAGGAGGGAGTGGCGGCAGCTGAAACCGACCATCGTTCAGAACGATCGAAGCTGACTGCCGTGTGTAAACATCCACGTAGCCTTTACGTAGTTGCATTGCTTCATCTGTCTGAAGATACTCCGGTATCACCGTAACCCCGAAATCTTCTCCAAAAGGGTGATATGGTGCCCCAGCCCCGAGATATTTCAAGCTCTTGCCAGCAAATAGATCTTTGCATCCTTGAATTATTTTCTTCATTCTTCTTGAGGAAGGTAGATCAATATCCCTAAATGCATTACCACAGCTCTCTACTCAGCCTTCGCATGCGCTGCAGGTTTAATAGTTAGTTGTTTTTTTTTTCAATTCCCCTTTTCCATTTTAAATTCACACCCAGAAGGGAAGATCAGGATAAGAAACACATGGTTGACATGGTAGATTTTCCTACCGTGCCATTATATCCTAGTTTCAACTTTCATTATGTTCCATTATATCATTGTATATTGCCGTCAGCAGCATTCATAGCTTTGTTATTTTTTTACGTCGCATCCTGTCCCTAGCTCACTGCCTTGCCACTGCTCTAGTTGTCTGTTGATCCTTCTGTTTGTGCTATCCAGTACGTCCGTTGTTGGTCGGAGGCGTTTCACGCGACAGAAAGCTTTTAAATAAACAACCGAGTAATCCTCCATCATTATTTTTTCAGTTTCCGATAATTGAGGCCATTGTGAATCCGTAAAACAATTACGCAACTCCATATTCAATTCAGGCAACTCAATATCTGGAAGCACAAGTTCAACCAGAGTGTACTGATGGAAAGGCCACAACTTTACGCCGCCACAAACATCCTGTGACAGTAGCGTTTTCTCAGACATGCTTTCATCCATCAACACAAGGCCAGGACCAAATGACGTCGATGGATACACACAATGATTTTCTAATAGAATTTTCTGACCGTGCAACGATATCGGGCAACAGTGTTGTTTGGGATTTTTTTCTTCGTAGCACAGCAGGTGTTGCCTCGTTCTGCAGTGCTTTCTGATGTCTTCCTCATTTTCTCCAACAATGGTGAGGCATGAAATAAGCGGAGCATTGGTAGTGCGAATTTTGCTGGCAGTACATAGAAGACACCATAATGTCTGTGAACCAGGCTTGCATTGAATACCTTGAGGAGTATATCGTTGAATGAGTTCCTCTATTTCCTCTGCAGTTCTAGCTGGTACTACAGGTAAAGTAGCGTTGCATTCTTTATGCTCTGAGGAAGCGTGTTTCAAAGTAGATGCGCCAAGCATTGTGCCACATAATTCAAAAGCATTGCTACTATATAGATATAATTATCCAGGAGGGGGGGGGGGGGTAAGACAAAGAGCAAAAAAAGTTGGCAATAGATTTTCTTCTTGTGTTTCATGTTCTTCTTTGGATGGATAGAAGAGAAACAAATTGTCCGCATACAGAAAAAAAAAAACGCGGCTCGTCCTGTTCTCGCGTTACGTAACTAGATAATGCATGCCCTTCGTCACTCTAAAAGGTTGCTTGCCTTGCAGCTTGATAGCCTTGCACCCGCTTAAGCGCCGTGAGGAAGTGAGCCTCGGTGATCTCGGGTAATTCATCAGTGGGTGCCTCTCCCGCGGGTGACATCTCTTGAAAAGGAAGAAGAGCCGCAGCCTTACACAATTCCTCTAAGTCGGATCCCGAGTACAAGTCAGTTCTTTCAGCGACAAAGGCAACCAATTTATCCTTCTGGGATCCTTCCTGAATGTCATGTGCTAAAAGAATCTGAAGAATTTTCTTTCGGGTTTCAAAGTCTGGCAATTCGATCTTCACTTGGAGAGGCAAGCGTCGGAGAATCGCTTCATCAATAGATAGCCGTCGATTAGTGGCTCCCACAACGATAATTCTGCAGTCGGTTTCTTTTTCTAATCCGTCCCATTCCGTCATGAAAAGAGCTTTAGAATGGGCCACCACGGCATTATCACAATCATTTCGAGTGCTCAGAATAGAGTCGATCTCATCAACAAAAACAACTGTGGGTTGAAGTTTACGCGCCAGAGAAAAGATGGCCGTCACATGCTTCTCTGTTTCCCCAACCCACTTCGAAAAAATCATGTCAGCTTTCACGTTGATAAAAGAGCATCCAAGTTCTTTGGCTAAGGCGCGAGACATAAGTGTTTTCCCACTTCCAGGAGGTCCATACAACAAAATACCCTTGGGATGGGATCGGATTGAGTTCCGAGACAACTGGTGAGAATGCTTAAATGGCCACACCACGTGTTGGAGAAGAGTTTCCTTTGCGGAGTCTAATCCGCCCACATCAGAGAAAGTAGTCTTGATGTCGTTCGGTTCGACGATACTTTTTGCGACATCACGCTCCGCCGGCGTCAGGTACAACGTTCTCCCTCCCACACTCGCTTTGGTAAGGGTAAATGGGAGATCATTTGCTATCACTGACTTCACAACATACAGTGCGAGTCCTACTGCTGCCACGTTCAGGGCCACTGGTAAAAATACCCGAACTAGGGGTGAAGAACCCAAACCTTTATGGGGAATGACGTCATCGAGCAAATTATCCATTCAGACTCTAGATGAAAAATCTCCTAGAGGGAAGAGGGGAAACAGGAAAAAAGGAAGAATTATCCTGAAGGAACATGCTCCATCAGTTCCGCTACTGATCGAACCATTTAAGCCTTAAGCTAGCCGTATCGAATTGTTTCAGTATTAGAGACGCATCGTAATCTAGTCTGATCTATGCTAGACGCAGAATCGATCAGTGTGGAAGCTCACGTGTGGAAATACTTCTCATCCACTCAATTAGCCTTTAACGTACTCTTCAGTTCTCCTTGATCCTGCAGTTGTTTGCAAATATCCCAGCCGCCGATGAGTTCGCCATCCACATACACTTGCGGATATGTCGGCCATTCTGCGTACTTCTTTAGACCCTCGCATACTTCGTCGTTCCCCATGACATCATAAAAGAGATACGAGACTTTTAGTTCCTCGATGGTTTCGCAGAGCTTACTCGTGAACCCGCAACGAGGTCGGGACGGTGTCCCTGTGATGAAGAGAACGACGCCGGGTCGGGTCGTCAGGCATTTAAGGTAATCATTAAGCGTCGCATAATCCTCTCGCTGAGGCCCATAGAGAGAGTTTAAGTTGCACTCAATGTTGTCTAACTGGGCACCCGAAACGTCCGCCACAGGTTCCATTCCCGTATCGGACATACGAAAGAAAAGTACGAGGGGGACTCTGTCTACACCTTCAAGTTCACAGATATCAGGGTGAGCATCGCCGTCCACTTCAGCAAAAGTTACTTTCCCACTGAATTGTGCGGCTTTGGACATCAAGAAGCTGTTAATAATGGCGCAAGGTTCACACCACCCAGCACTAAAATGGACTACCAGCCCGCATGTCTTGGGAGAAGCCAGCTTCAATTGCTGGTAGTCTTTCGCGTTAGATACACTAATCATTGTAGTTGATCTACACCCAAGAAGCAAGAAAAAAAGAAGAAGGAGAATCAAATGGTTAGAATAGCTGCAGATAGAGTTGAGAAAATAATCAACATAGTTTCTTCATTGCAATGGACCATTGCTTATCATTCTTGGTCCACTGGCAAGTGATATTATGCGTCGTGTTGTGGAAGCATCTGATCCTAGAACATACAAGATACAGTAAAAGTAAGGCAAGGTGAGGGGGAAAATCTGAGATTATCGATTAATTATCCGAGACTCCCTGGCTGACAAACTACAAGCAGAGGTCTTTCGCGCTACATCACTAGCCTTTGAGAGCTCCAGGCGTTTCTGTTGTCGGAGTGTCTTTAAGCTCGACAACGTTTTCTTTTGTTCCTTGAGTTGTTGGTTTGCTTCCCGTCGGCGAAACTCCATTTCCAATAGCCGCTGAACATGGTGCTGGAGCTCTTCTTGGAGAAGAGACACCTGTTCTCTGGAGTGCTCGGCTAGTTTAAGAAGCGCAGTACTACTCTCTTGGCAGAATTCAGTATTACTCTTCTTCGGCAAAGAGTAAACTGCAGAAGCGTGAAGGGCAGCGAGCATTTTTCTTAGTTTCTCGATCTCGTCGCTCAATTTAACGATGCGATGGTCCAAAGAGTTACCATAAGCCAAAAGCTCTTCCCGCTCACAGCTCTGTCGCAACAAAAAACGGGCGTGAATTTCCTCGGGTGTGGCACTTTCATCCAGTGCAATCGTTCCCGATGAGTTGGTGTGTGAGAGGCGTGATAGTCTCTCCATTGATTCCTTGTATCGTGTCATCGTCAGCTCTCGCTGTTTATGTAAGCGTCGCTGTTCGTCTTGGAGAACTGAAAGGCTTCTCTGTTCTAAATGCAACGTAGTGATGAGAGCTCGGTGCTCTGCTTCTGTATGCCCCTCTTGCACCAGGAGCTCGCCCCGTAGAAGTTCTGTTGCTTCTGCCACCTGACAACGGTTCTCTGCTAATGCAGTTGCTGCTACTGTTAGCGCGTCATGGGTCGCCCCAGATGCCGCTAATTCACCGCGTTTTGTCTCGGCCAAAGACCGCAGCTTCGCCAACTCCTTCTCCATCACAGTTACCTCGCCATCGAGAAGGCGATGTTCTTCCAATGCCTTGGATGCGGACTCTTTGCTGGAAAGAGCAGATTTGATAACCCTGCGGAGGATAGCCTTAGCGTCGGTAATTCGCTTCCTCAAGTTCCGCCTCCTCTCCACCTCTCCAGCCAATTTGTCTTCCAGGAACATTATCTTTTGCCGCATCGTGTTGGTCGCGTGCGACAGCTTCTCTGTCGATGCCCTCATTGCATGCCTTAATTCGTGACTGCATTGATCCGAGGCATATTCTACACGCTGCTCGTTTTCTTCAACAATTCGCAACTCCTGCTGAAGGTAATTTAACGCTTGTTGCTGTTCGTCGCGTTGATTCTGCAGTGTCAATATTCGGCTGCTGAGCCGTTCAGCAGTTTCACCTTCTACGCTGAACGCATATACAGCATTATTGATCCGGTCCTGTAGATGAAGGCACCGAGAGTCGACGCTGTTTAAGCGTTTCTGTAGTGATTTCTCCGCCTCTTCTAGTCGCCTAACAGATGGAACTTCTGTGTCTTGCGCACGCTTCATCGAATTTTCCAACTGGGATCTGTATTGACGAAGATCTTCCAGAACTTCTAAGTAGTCTTGACACTGAGCAGCAATATTGTGAAACGTATTCATGACTTCCCTCCGACGTCGTTTGTTTCTCCGTCGTGCTCGTTTCATCCCCATCAGGAGCTGTGTTTGACTCATTAGTTCCTCAATAATGGACCTTGTCGATGCTATCATTTGGTCAAAGTGTTGGCGTGTGGAAGTACTAAGTTTCGTAAGCCGATTGTGCTCTTTATGAGTGCTACAAAGATTTTCTTCCAACTGCTTCTTTATTCTCGATTTCGTCGTGTACTCTTCCTGTAGCTGTTGCATCACTTGTGCATTTTCTCCAATTATTTGATCAAGTTCGTGGGACTCGTTGTTTACACTTTCCATAATCGAAAGAGTTTCCTTTTCATCTTTCACTGTCGCTTGAAGCGCCAGCTGCAACGCATTCAGTTCCGCCATTACCTGATGGTGTTCTGCTGTCGCTTCACCGACAGCCAGCTCGGACCGCTGCACTTCCTGATGGGCTTCTTGGAGTCGCAGCCATACACTCCTGGAGCTCCGATCTACTTGAGCAGCCTCCTCTCTCTCCCGCAATCCCTCTTTCTCGGCAATCGCATCCTTCACTTTCTCTTCCAGAGCCAATGACTCTTTTAGAGTAACCTCAAGGGTTTCCTTTCGCAGTTGTGCAAGAGCCTCATATCGCGAAGCGGCGTCTTTCAAATTTTGCAATTGCTTCTTCAGCTGCTGCTCGCGGCGGAGCTCTCCCTCTTCCTCCATCTGTAGCTGTTTTAGAGCGGAGAGTGTCGTATCTTGTTGTGAAACAGCATTGCTAACTGCATGTTGGGTAGTACCTATCTCTTGTTGAATATGCTTTAAATTCGACTTCAGAAGAGCAACTGTTTCTTTGTTGTCGTCGCATTTGTATTTCTTCTCTAATAATTCCTGTTTAAGTTCTTCGAGACGCCTCAGCAATCGACGGTTGGACTTACTCAGCAAACTAGAAGGAAACGTCATTTTCACTATGATAATCTATGACAATTTTCTATGAGATACTAATAAAGAAGAACCAGGAAAAAAAAAGTCGTCGGCGATAATACGATGATTTTTTTTTTCGATCTCTGTCGACACTATAGCTACAAATAGGGTATAAAGAAAGCGTGGGAATATCTTGCTCACACTCGTTAGTAGCAGACGCCTATGAGCCCAAAAGAAAAACGCAACAAGATACGGAGAACGAGAAGAATCTACATACCGCACATGACCCAGGGACAGGGCCTTCCAGGGGCTTGCACTTACGAGACAGTCTAATCTTACTTGCTATCAAAATTTTGTGTCGTTAGCTTTCTATCATGCTTTTCCTCTCTCTTTTTTTTTTGGTGTGTGTGTGTCTCTGGATGCTTAATGGTGGAAACGAGAGATTTGTCGTTGCCTCCACGCAAGGTATTCTTCATGATCGTTAAGGTGATCTGTGTCACTCGGAAGCTTTAAAGCCTCATCATCACAGAAATCCTCACCAGTGTTAACGGCAAAAATACGATTTCTTCGATGAGGGGTGTTTTTTTCTGCGGTTAAGTGGTTACTCAAAGGGACATATTCCAGTTCTAATCCGAGATTGTCATCGTCATCTTCCTCCCCAATTGCCGCACGCCCGGAGGATAAGGAGACCTCACGGAAGCATTTTCGTGAGGCAAGGGCCTCCACTTCTCCGCTGTCTCCAACTTCGTCACTAGAATTTTTTAATGTAAGAGATGCGAGACGCGGTCTCATCTGTTTACTTAATCCCTGTCGGAAAAGTGAAGAGTAAAAAAAGATAAAACGAGATCATGCACAGCCGCACACAAAAGAAATAATGAGAGAAGTATTTTTTTTCTCAATTGTATGTCGAAACACAATTGGTACATGAAGGTGCACAGAAGCACGAAAGGTAGAAATCGGTCAGATAGATCACTGCTTGTTGCTTCTCGTGTTTCGGTGCTTGAAGGAACAGGCGATCATTATCATCATCATCACACGAAAAATAAAGTCGGTAGAAAAATCCAACGGAACGTTTGTCGTCTACTAGAGTAATTCATATGATTCTGCGTCCCTCCGTCGTCCACACTAACTTTAAGTCTACCATTCTAACCACCTATAGTATATGGGAAGTAACTCGTCGTTTAGCCCATTAAAAAAAAAGAACACCATTCCGAACGTTAGCGTCACGATTGCATTGAGAGCCACTTGTAATCCTATGCAGCTGCAAAAGAGACTTTAAGATGATACTCTGTAGTTTGTCTAGAGGCTCAGCAGTTTGCGCATCAGTTGCTGTAGTATGATGATTATTATGTTCCCTTTTATCCCCGGATATTTATGGAGAGTAGGCTCGGCCCGGGTATTTAGGATACAATCGAAGAAGAAGATCGTGAAGGAAAGTTAAGCAACTGGGCAATTGGGGTTCCGTTTGATGAACAAGCATTAATCAGAACAATAGAGGTACTTGTTCTACGTACTTTCCCTGCCAACGATAATAGAACTTTTTATGTAAAATGCGAAAGACATGAATAAATAATTAATTGAGCCAAGAGGCTTAGAATTAAAGGTCTCCATCGTGGTTGCTATTGATTATGTCGTACATAGGGTTCGTATTTTCAATGCCTACGTTCGTCAACCATGTGTTGAAGTCCGTGGAACCACTTTCCATGAGATTCATAACGTACCCCAAAGACTCGCACTTCTCTGAGGACGAAACAAGACACTTATTGGCCAGTCGCTTGAGGTAAACGATACCTGCATCATAGTAGACGTCTTTGTACGAGGTCTTTAGCATGTGCTCTGGCTTTTTTTTTAACCGGTTGGCAATTCTTTTCCCATGTTGCATGAAGAAGGCATCTACGGCTTGAGATACAGTTTCGCAAACACTGCTGAATGGGGATTCTGTTGGATCGCTGCCGCGCTTGCTCACTTCTTCTATGCAAATATTTTTCGCGTTAGCACTCCAGGCTTCCCACAGCTTCATTGCTGGAGGACGACGAACCTCAGCTCTTCCAGAAGGCTTTTTATCACGATTCTGATACGCAACACGAACGAAGTCTGACTTCTCCTGACATCCAACGCAGCTCAAACCGCGCTCTTCGAGAAAGGCGCGCAAATCTTTGACTTTCATCGCTTTGAATTCCGCCTCTGTTGACTGCGCAGATACCTCACAAACGGTACAACCCAGCAGCGCCATGGCCACAATTACCATTAAAATACGGGACATACTGTCAAGAACGAGGGTAAAATGAGTACCTTTCGGTTGTTTGATACAGTAATGCTAGTCAGTGCAATAGCGCAACACAAACACAGAAAAAGGAACAATATTCAAGAAAGTAGAAAGGGATGTACTGGAGCATCACAGATAATATATATATGGGGGGGATGGGGGTCTTCGATAAAGCGGATAGAAGCGCAACAAAGCAGTACGCATTATTATTTTTGGGTTAAGGGAAAACAATTTTTAAGCGTTTAAATTATGAAAAAGTCCCCTGGCAAACCGGAGCCCTTATTCGTCACTGTCGCTATCACGTGGCCGCTTCTGACGAAGCTTCGATTCCCTTAGTCGCCGTCGATGAATTTCTTCGAATATCTGCCTCGATATTCCTTCAAATTCTTCAATAGCGAAATACTCCGGATGCGCCTCCAACAGCCAATCCTCAGAGACCGCTGTTACGGTACGAATGTATGTATTGCTTGTTAACACCAACTCGTTGAAAACCACTATTTTGGGGCGTCTATTCAGATACGTTGTCGGAAAGAGTAAGCATTTGACATCATCCTTCAGGGTTTGAAACTGATGCTTTGTTGGGAGGGAAATAGCTGTTTTTGTGAAAAATCCCCGTACAATCGCTCGCCTAATATCGTTAGCAAACTCTAGCTTGTGCATTGCCTCCTCGTCACTGCTATGCAGTCGCTGCTGTGCAGTGTACGTACTGCATATTGGGATTCCTAATCGCTGGAGAATGCGAAGGAGTTGCTTAAAAATATTCGTAGCCTGCTTCATCACTCTCGGATTAATGTAATTCTGCGTACACCAACTTCCATCTTGGTGGTGATCTTCGTAGAAAGAGTTGAAGACGTTAAGCAATGCCACGTGATCCCCTGTGGTATGATAAAACTGCTCTCTACACCGCACAGCTCTCCCACGCTGATCGTTAGATGGATTAATAAACGGATTCTGCACGGAAAGCATGGCACAAATCCGTGTAATATCATCTGAACAACCGTACTCAGCGCTATGGTATAGCATGGCGGCCATTTCCGGGTCTACCGGAAACTCTGACATATGCCCTCCAGCTGTAGTTAAATTGCCATCGTCATCCAATGCGCCCAAGTAGTTGAGCAACTCCAATGCACGCATCAAGGTTTCAGGAGCAGGAGGCTCCACAAAATCAAAATTGACTAGGTCATCAATACCAATTTTCTTCATGTGCAAAACAATAGAGCCGAGGTTGCAACGCAATATTTCTGGATAGGTGTTCGGCTGCAAAACAGTTTCAAAGGATTTCATAGTGTACAAACGGAAGCACTTTCCAGGTTTTGTTCGACCTGCACGACCACACCGCTGGCGAGCGCTCGCCTGGCTAATGGGAGTAACGAGGAGGGATTCGACACGAAGTTTAGGATTGAATACTTTCTGCTTGCTGAAGCCACAATCAATAACAAAGACCACACCGTCAATGGTTAAAGACGTTTCAGCAACGTTGGTGGCTACAACAATTTTACGTGTTCCTGCTGGGCACGATTGAAACACAAGTCGCTGCTGAGAGGGCGGCAATGCAGAATACAATGGAAACACTGCAACCGGTCCGTGATGGCAATTGGAGCTACTATGTTCCGCCATTTTTATCCCATTCTGCAAGCGTTCGACGACTGTTTCAATTTCATCCTCCCCTGTGAGAAATATCAAGATGTCTCCGTCCCCCTCATACAAGTGAATCTGCGTTGCCGTGCGAATCGCTGCTTCCACATAATTGGCTTCTGGCATCCGGGAGTGGTAAACCTCCACACCGAACATCCGACCTGAAATATGAACAAGAGGCGCCTCTGGAAAATACGTCTGGAAACGCTTCTCCTCGAGCGTCGCCGACATCACAATAACTCGAAGGTCTGGCCGCTTAGGGAGCAGCTGCTTTATGGTACCAATCAGAATATCTGTCGAGACGGTGCGTTCATGAGCCTCATCGAGAATAATGACACTGTACCGCTGCAGCAACGGATCGATCATCGCTTCACGAAGCAGCATACCATCTGTTAAGTATTTCAGTCGCGTCTTAGGCGAGCTCTTATCGTCAAAGCGAATAGTGTAGCCAACCTCTTCGCCAAGCTGCACATCCATTTCTTCCGACACTCGCTCACTAACACTAATGGCGGCTACTCGTCTGGGCTGTGTGCAAGCAATAAGATGCTCCGGTTTCATATCCAGTATGAATTGAGGCACTTGAGTTGTTTTTCCGCTACCAGTTTCACCAACAAGAAGCAACGTTTGATACTGTTGCACCAGCTTTTGGATGCGTTCTTTTGCGGCAAAAATTGGAAGCATCTTTCTTCCTTTGAGAAGTTTATGGTAACGATCACTGTACTCACGTCCGGTAAGAGGGTTGGCCATCATTTTTAATCAATTTTCGCGACGAAGAAGGTCTGTGGAAGTACCCAATTTTTCTTACTCTTAAAAACAGTGGACAAAGGAAAGAGGGGGAGGAGGACAGAACAGTTTTGTTTCATCATCATCGGTCATCCATTCAACCAATATTGAATTCGGTTGTTCAGTAAAAATGAATAAAACTCTGTTAACGTTTGCTGTTGTTGTTATTGTTGTTTCTAGCACAGAAATAGCAGGATGTGTTTATTATGTTGTATTCATTATCAACATTTAAACTAGATTGGAGATGATTCGGTTTTCTCAGCTGGTGGTCCACACAGAATTGTGATACATTAGTAGAACACGCTGCATCGCTGCATACCTTCCCTCCTCCCGACTAACGTCCTCTCTCAGTTTCCAATAATTTCTGATGAGCTTGTGATACTCCGCCTCCTTCGAGGCCGCCTCTGATTCCATGAAATAATGCAATGAGCAGTCCTGGTGGTGACAGTGAAGACCCTGATCAGGGGTATCTGATAGTAGAATGTGCAGTAGAATATAAAGCGTCCTTAACCCCCTTAGGGTTCAGCTTGGGCAAATGTGTCAGTTATGGTCGAAAAGAGATAGGATAACCCCCTGATATCTCCTGGTATACCCCAAAAGGAGAACGAAACGAGGGGTGTGTGGGGAAACGAAGAAGAGGTAGCAATTGTCCATTTCAGCAGATCATATGCATCTGATGATTGAAGAATAAATGCACACCACGGTTTTTAAGTAGAAGGTGGCATAGAATAAGATGATTGAGGTTGCAATGGTCTTTTGAAACATTAATTTTGATGTTTGACCACCCAAAACATAGAAAATGTGATGGAAAAACAATTCAGACAAAAAAAAATTGAGGCATTCATAAAAAATAAAAAATAAATTTCATAAATAAAATAGCTCCACCAGACTCTCCACTGGTTGAAGAAAGCGTTGCACCTGAGCACTATCGCCTTCCGACCCCGCAACGACACACGATGTAGAGGATTTGGATGGATTACTGAAGGAGGAAACGGCCAAAAAGCTCTCTAACGACCGTTGTTCGATGTCAAGTTCAGTTGGGGACCATGTTGCTGTTGAGGAGTCTGCTGTAAGTGAGCATCCCTTCACCCTCAAGCACCATTTCTGCATCTCGCGAAGCCAACGGATGTCTGAGGACTTGGGATCGACCCCGGAACGGTAAAACATTCTGATGATGTACGTCGTATCAACGCTACTGTACATCATTCGAATCAACTGCATAATAACACCGGCATACGTCGATGAAAGGACAACAACGGCTACCTCTTTCGTCGAATCACGCAGTACACGTGGCGTCTCTACAGCAGAGAGGGAAAGATATTGGCCAGGGGTCACCTCTCGTAGCCATGAAATGGAGGGAGACCCATCAGGAATATAGAATCGAACCTCACCGTCGTCATGCGGCCTACTCGAAAAAGGAATAAGTGCATTCTTACCACCCAATCGGTCTTCAATACGCATCATCTGAAAAACTTGGCCTCCGCAACTAACTGTCGCAGACCTGAACGTCAACACCAACTCCACCCCCCCACCTTCAGCAAACGGCACGCATTCCGAAACGGTCACATTCTCCTCTCCCGCGAGAAGTGCCACCCTCGCCGTCGTTTCAAACTCCGCTGCCCTCTTGCCAGCGACACGCCCAAACACGACGCACTCGAGCAGCGAGTTTCCGCCCAGACGATTCTTGCCGTGGACGCCACCCGTGACCTCGCCGGCACCGAACAGACCCAGAATGGGGCGGCGATGGCCGATACCTTCGCCATCCGTCTCGGCAGACTGGATTTCGCCGGAGGGAGAAATGAGGCAGCCGCCCATGGTGTAGTGGATGGACGGGGTCACGAATGCCACGTAGAAGGGACCTTGAGGGCCCAGCTTGCACGGGAACACGGATTTTCCAGTAAGGGGGCACACGCGATTTCCGGCGGAGATTTCCTCGTAGTGCTCCAGCGTCTTCTTCAGCGCCGCTTCCGGGCACCCAATAAGCTTCGCCAGCTCCGCCACGTCCTCCACCTTGACGAAGAGACCCAGCCGCTTCCAGTAGAACCCGAGCGAGTTCACGCCGAACAGCTTCACAGCCTCCTCGTTCAGGATGCAGTGGGCAAACTTACTTCCGCCAGAGTTGGGGAACTCATCGTTCTGAGCAATGATCGCCTGGGACACAACAGAGCGCAGCTCTAGCTCGTTGATGAAGCGTTCGCCACGCTTGTTCACCAGAATACCGCCGGACCCGCGAAGTGCCTCCGGGCCGAGGTACTTGGTGCGGCTCGAGGGGTCCTTCGGGTCGATCAGACCGGTTGGATGCAACTGTACCTTGTCCATGTCGACCAGTGCCACGCCAAGATCACGCGCCATCTTGACGCCGTCGCCGGTGGCCCACGGACCGTTGGTCGTGGGGTAGGACGCGAGGTGTGGGGCGTACTCCTGCAGAAGGGAGCGAGCAGTGCGATCATTGGAGAAGCCACCAGTGGCAAGTATAACGGCGTCGGCATTTATCGTATCGATAACCCCAGATTTCTTATTGGCATATTGTACACCAATAATTTGTTTTTTTTTCGCACTTATTTCTCTTGTTACAAATTTCTGTACTGTGGCTTCAGGGATAACCGTGATTTGGTCTTTCATGGTGTCACTAATGTGTTTTTGCAAAGTGGATATCGTAGTAAACCCGATTGGGACTGGACGACCGTCGGGAGAGTCTGGTGCGCGATGTGTGCGCTTTCGACTGTGCCCACCCAACTGAGAGAGAGTTGTTAGAGGCACCCCAAAAGATTCGAGCCACTCAATAGCTTCTCTGCTGCGCAATGATAGAACTTTAACGAGGCCAGGATCGGAGAACCCTCCGGCCCCAGAGAGGTGTGTATCATGTTCAAAAAGGGCGCTGTTGTCATCCACACCTGCCTGCTGCTGGGTGCGTGTTCCCCACGCGTTAATACCGGATGTCGCCTTGGCGCTGTTGCCCCCTACCCTTGCTTCCTTCTCTAGCAAAACAACCTTGGCGCCATGATGAGCAGCCTCAATGGCCGCTGATAATCCTGCGAGACCACCCCCAACAACGACAACCAAGTTCTGTCGTTCTTCATCGATTCTATCGTTGTTCATGCTATCTGTGTGCAATGGGTAACCTATGTTTCGGATGTTGAGTAAGCGAGAAGAAGAAAACGAGCATCTTTCAAAAAGTACAGTGCAGCACAAAACCAGAAGGAGTCCAGTAATACACAGACTGAAGAACGTCAGGGAGTATCTTTTCCCAAGCAAACCGTAGCGATGTTTCAATTTCTTCACAGACTTTCGTGACGCAGACTTCTGCATTTGTACCTACTTTCTTTTTACAACTTGATGAGGTGCAACTACGCAATCCAGAAATTGAGAGAAACAAATGAGAAGTGGAAAAAGAAAGAGGTAAACGAAACAGACCAAAAAGTTCGAAACATCCAGTCACATTTCCTAGAATAAATCAATTTTATCCTTTGGAGCTGCAGTGGGTCTTCCAATATTATCAATTATTTTAATTATTTAGTTTTCTCTTCTTAACTGCTTTTTATGTATTTTATATACCTGATCAAATGGAGGGCGGTGAAAATCAGCTATCACGTTGAAAAGAGCATGGTCACTAATTTGGTGTATATACCGCGAAAGAAATGAAGGTGAGAAAAAATGCACATCACAACTTATCAAAATATAGAACAATTATTTCTCCAGAGTTTCTGTTCTGCTGTATTTAATCTCTGTGTCTATATCTTGTTCTTTTTTTTTTTCTTTTTCCTTTTTTTTTGCTTGATGTCTTTTTTTTTATGGGTCAAGAAAAGCATATAAAAGCGAGAAGTCCGAGACGTCAAAACAAACAAAAACAAAAAAAAAAAAATATCAAGAAAAAACAGAAGAAACTCTCACATACTTCATAAAATAAGGGCTAAAAAAAAAACCCTAACCCGAACCTCCACAAAAAAAAAACGCTAGAATCTGTCCTAAAAGGATCTTCTGAGGCTGTCGATTCACATCCGGGATTCTAGCAACAACTTGTGAGGAAATTCCGCTTCTTACGTATCTTAAATCTTCGCCGGAGGGTCCGTCTCGCCCACAGATCGTACCAACTGCATGTTGTAGCCCAGACTCGCCAGGTTCATCTTCACCACGCGCTCCATGATCGGCGGGCCGCAAATGGCAACGAGAAGATCGTTCGAAGGCGGTTGCACAGCAGAACGAAGCACGGCACCATCTACGAATCCCACACCCTCAGTCCAGAGGGGTTGGGGTTTGTTCAGTACTAGATTCACCGTGAACTTATCTCGGCCATAAACACTCTGGTACCGAGTGAGGAGATCGCGGTAAGTCAGTTCCGACACATCCTCCGCTGCGTAAACCAGGCTTATGCTTTCAATGGAATCGATAAAAGGTTTCTTGATCGCGGCTCGAATAATCTGGAGCATCGGTGCAACGCCAGTACCGCCAGCAATGAGAGCCAGCTTCTTTATACGGAAGTTCTTGAAGAAGAAGTGGCGCTGAGCAAAGCGGCGCTCAATAACAAGCCCACCGCATGCCTTCATTTCCACTGCATCACCAGGTTCGAGAGCTGACAGCCACTCACGCAGCCGGCCTTTGTCGCTTCTGGCAAGAATCCCGATAACACCGAGATCATCAGGAAGAGTAACAGGGCTGTAGTAGCCCACCAGCTGCTGGCCATCCCACTCACCCCGAATGCCAATGAACTGGCCCAGAAAAAGGCCTGTACGTTGAAGGGCTCCAGGGAGGTTAAAGCGAAGAATACGTGAGCCGGTCCCATAAATACCTCCCTCTCGCACTTCTCGGAGCACCACGGTAGACCATTCCTCAGATGAGAGCGCGTTTTTGCGCTTCTGAAGAATCGTGGCCGCACGATCCCCAGCGACACGCCCAAACACGACGCACTCGAGCAGCGAGTTTCCGCCCAGACGATTCTTGCCGTGGACGCCACCCGTGACCTCGCCGGCACCGAACAGACCCAGAATGGGGCGGCGATGGCCGATACCTTCGCCATCCGTCTCGGCAGACTGGATTTCGCCGGAGGGAGAAATGAGGCAGCCGCCCATGGTGTAGTGGATGGACGGGGTCACGAATGCCACGTAGAAGGGACCTTGAGGGCCCAGCTTGCACGGGAACACGGATTTTCCAGTAAGGGGGCACACGCGATTTCCGGCGGAGATTTCCTCGTAGTGCTCCAGCGTCTTCTTCAGCGCCGCTTCCGGGCACCCAATAAGCTTCGCCAGCTCCGCCACGTCCTCCACCTTGACGAAGAGACCCAGCCGCTTCCAGTAGAACCCGAGCGAGTTCACGCCGAACAGCTTCACAGCCTCCTCGTTCAGGATGCAGTGGGCAAACTTACTTCCGCCAGAGTTGGGGAACTCATCGTTCTGAGCAATGATCGCCTGGGACACAACAGAGCGCAGCTCTAGCTCGTTGATGAAGCGTTCGCCACGCTTGTTCACCAGAATACCGCCGGACCCGCGAAGTGCCTCCGGACCGAGGTACTTGGTGCGGTTCGAGGGGTCCTTCGGGTCGATCAGACCGGTTGGATGCAACTGTACCTTGTCCATGTCGACCAGTGCCACGCCAAGATCACGCGCCATCTTGACGCCGTCGCCGGTGGCCCACGTACCGTTGGTCGTGGGGTAGGACGCGAGGTGTGGGGCGTACTCCTGCAGAAGGGAGCGAGCAGTGCGATCATTGGAGAAGCCACCAGTGGCAAGTATAACGGCGTCGGCACTGAGTTGCATGTCTTTCCCTTCTCCATCAATAAAATGGACTCCAGTGACGTGCGTCTGGACAACGCCGTCGGGGCGAGTTGTCTTTGTGTGCATAAGGGCCTTGACATTGACGTTGGTCATGACGGTAACCTTTCCAGATAGCTTGGTTTGAATATGGTTTTCAAGGACCTTCATGATGGTGAAACCGATAGGGACTGGGGTACCGTCCTTCTGATCTGGGGCGCGATGGCAGCGCTTGCGGCTGGCACCACCAAGCTGGGAGAGAACGCTGAGAGGTACACCAAGATTTGTGAGAAACTTGATCCCTTCGGCACTCTTTACAGATAGAGTTTTCACGAGACCTGGGTCGCAGTTACCACCCTTGCCTGAACGGAACGTGTCGCGCTCGAAGTATTTTCCTCCATCCTGGATGTTTTGTTCTGCTTGAGCGCGTGTTCCCCAGGCGTTAATACCGGATGTTGCCTTGGCGCTGTTGCCGCCGATCTTTGGTTCTTTCTCCAGAAGGATAACGTTTGCACCGCAGTTCGCCGCTTCCACAGCAGCGGAACAGCCAGCAAGGCCTCCACCGATAACAATGACGCGGGCGGGTAGAGAGCCGGCAATGCGTTTAGCTCTCATCTCAGGGCTCTCCGTGGCAAGCTCGAACATGCAAGCCACACGCTCAGAATCACGAGTGTACGTGGTGTAGTCGGTGACAGTCTCACGGACGTAACGCCAGCTTTCCATCATCATGCGCACAACATTGGGAGTTTTCTTCAGCAGCGCGGCAGTCGCGAGAGCATCCGCATACAGGCAGCTGTAGCACTTGATGGACACTTGAGCCATGTCGTTTTGGCAGGGAGCAAGGAGGGACATTTTATCCCAGTCGAAGATGCTGCTCAGCGGCTTCTTTCCAGGGCCCTCGACCAGGTTCTCGTAGTCACCGCTGGTCGCGATAGCCTCGTTGCGAAGCTGCACTACACGAATGTAGGATGCGTTCTCCTCGGTAGGCTTGCGGAGATCAGAGAGAGGAGGGGGGCGGACAATCCCAACGGCCCACGGGTTTCCAGTAGCATTGACGCCGCTGGCACGGATATCACCACCCCAGTCGAAGAAGATGTTCTGAACTCCTGCAGCGTTGAGCTTCTCAACCACGAAATCAACCGTGAAACCTTTATTCACACCACCAAGGTCCAGCGTTGCGTCTGCGTGCTTGCGTGCGATAGTTCCCTCTTTTAGGTTGATGTCAAAGCTCTTCTGCAGAGTTGCCTTTTCTGCAATTTCACGGATCTGTTCAATCGGAATGGAGCTTCCCTGCTTCGCGGCTTCACGAAGAGCGTAGACCAGCTTGCCGACGGCGGGATCAAAAGACCCACGGGAAGAGCTGTTAACGCGGACACAACAGGCCATGACTTTCTTCATTGGTTCGGACATGGTGTGCTTCTCTCCAACAGGAAGGTTGTTGATGGCAGAAACTTCACTGGAGCTGTTGAATACGTTCAAGGCGGAATCGGCAATTTGGAACCCCTCGCTCAGAACCTGTTCACATATGGTGCGAACGGACTCCAACTGGTCCTCCTCGGCGACAGCTTTGAAGGTGAAAGGCACCGTGTGGGCGATGTCTTTCTTCATGAACTGCTTCATGCCCCGGTTGTCCGGTGTGTCGTGTAGCAGGGCGCGAGCGGCGGCATCGCGCTCCTTTGCCGCGCGCTCAGGGTCTACAGCGACCACGGAAGCAGATGTTTTGCCGTCAGCCATGGTTTTAGGCTGGCACAGCGAAGTGGATAGGCGATAGCGAAATCTTTATGAAACGGGAGAAACAGTGAGGGAAAAGAAAGGAATAGTATAGGATGATCGTCTTCAACAACAATTAGAGATCTGAGAAAAAAAAAAATCACGTAAAAAAAAAGAAAACAATAATAGGGCCTCATTTGCTTTTGTTTGATTCTGTAGTCTTGTTCATTAGTGTGTGTGTGTTTTTCTGTCGTAAAGGGAATCTCCAGGCCCATCCAAAACAACAAAGAAAACTTCCGCGCCTCGAGTTCACTGCAAAAGTCTGTGGCAACTCACCTGGACGAACGAGGATCCACGTGCTCTGCGACGGTAGGCTGGAGCGACGCCTCCTGAGCATCACTAAGAGCAAATGTTCCAGCAGATGATTCTGTTGAAGGATTAATTCCAGTAGCCTGCTCGAGGAACTTCGAAACCCGTTGTTCTCCTACAAGTGGCCCAGGAGTTCCTGTAGATGAAGTTTCAGACCCATCTTCAAGTAGCGGAAGACTCTCCGCTAGGGACGCTACTGCAGCATACGCTTCAGCCCGTAGGCCGTCACCTACACGCAACGTGCCAGGGCTACGGGAAACATCGATTCGATATCCTGCGGCTTCAGCCATCGGTAGCTGGTTGAACTCTGGCGCCACATCACGCTGCATCTCCAAAGCAGCTCTGAAAGCTGCCAAGCGTTTCAACTCATTTCCACTGGTCTTGTCATGCTCCATCCAGCGACGCAGCAATAGATTGTACTGTTTCCCCCACTCGTAGTATCCGTCACGAAAATGCAGTACCTTGAGATACCCCATCCAGCTAAGAATCTGTGCTGCCATAAGCGATCGAGGACCGTACTGGCAATAGCAAATAATCATATCCTCAGGATGCGGCTTTGGAAAACCGTATGCAGCTTCGAAGTCTTCAGGAGAAGTTTGAAAGGCAGCAAACAGTTCGTGAGCAGGTAGCACTTTTGCACCTTCAATCACACCCCACGAAGTTACCTCGTTTACTGTTCTGCAATCCAAAAGAATGAACCCATCGTTGTATTCAGGTCTCATGCTCTCTAAAAGATCCAGCTCCCTCGGCGACAGTTTTTCCAATACTTTAGGTGAAACAACAACCGAGGACTCTTCCGTTTCCGATCCTTCGGAGCCCTCTCCACGGCTCCACAGATCCATCCCTCCAAATAGTTTAAATCGAGAGGTTTCCAGAACCGAGCGTGATGTGTCCTCTGTCATTCGGCTCACGCGTTGCTTAAGAGCAGCTTTCTCTTCCAAGAATTTCGATCGCTGGTAGCTCCTGCAGCGCACTAACGATGCAACAAACTCGCAATCCACTTGCGGTATAGAGCGATCTAAATCCGCCAGGGTTGGCTCGTTCACTGCACTATTATCCTCAGATTCGTTAGGAGGTGTCGAGGTTTCCAGAAAGTTGGCCTCTCTCTGAAACCTCTTCGCTTCCCCCTCCTGTCGCTCCAAATCTTGTACATCACTGGCTTCAATTAGCTCTTCTTTCGGAGCGCAACACAGAGTACTTGATGAGAAGCATCTGGCTCGCGGCTTATTTGAATGTTGTACCTGAAAGCCCACTACTTGACCTAACTTAAGAGCTTGAAAAGCTCGTTGGCTCCAAACAGATGCAACTCGGATATTGTGAAGCCGAAGCATTGTTGAAATGCTGTCAGCCTGTACCGCGACCCCAAAATTTCCTTTCTCTGCATCAAGAAAGATAACAACAACATGCAAAAAAAGGAGGGAGTAAGACAGTCTGTGAGTTAAACACTACAAAGGAAAAAAAAAGTATACCCGGAGAGTATTCTAATGTCATACCAACACATACGAGCAAAAGGCGCTCATCCGCATCTCCTTCAACTAGATTGATAGTTAGGGTTACACTTGTTATCGACGAGTCTCATACGTTAGCCATGTACGCCTTATAATAGTCGTCATCTCGGTTTCCACGATTGAAATCTTCCAGTTGGCTGAAATCAACGCGCTTCGCCAGCATCGCCTGAATCTCCTTGGCAGGAGGATACTGACCAGGACAAATCCACGAGTCCTCTTTGCTGCACACGTGGTTGGCAGGATCTGCCACCCACGCCTTGCTCTCCTCGCTCACGTTCATCACTTTGTAGATTCGCACGAGACCATAAGCCGAAGAGTAAACTTCCTGAAAGAGATGAGGTGGAACAGAAACACCATCAATCACACCTGCTGTGGCTAGATGATACAAGAGGGATCGGCGCATGGTCGGAGATGGACGCTGGTACGTGTGATCATAAAACCCAAAGTGCTTGCAGAGCGGATCTTTTGGGCAAATATCCCTATAAACACTGTTACCGATACGAGCCATGTGTGGCGATTTTCTCAAATCGTCACCGTTTTGACCAGTCCACACAAGAACGTAGTCTGCCATGTGTCGCACCAAGGAGTGGGCTTCATGGATGGGTGACGTCAGCATTTTCCCGAGAGTGGCGATATGCTCGTGATTCCACGTGTTTCCGTCCGCCAGCGTCGTTCGGTCACCGATCCCAGTGATCTGGTACCCGTAGTCCCACCAAGACAAAATGCGAGCATCCTCCGGCGTGTTCCGCTTCAGCCACAGGTACGAGTCGAGGTAATCCCGAACAATTATTTCTCTATGCCCACCTGTAGCCCGATCAGCAACCTTCGCATCGAAGACAATATGTGGGCGCGCTAGCGCATATGCTTGATTCCGGTTGTTCTCCATGAAATCCGTACCGAATAGGAGGTAAATAGAAACGGCTACTACTATCCAGCAAATAACAAGCCAAATTGAGCGATGATGATCTCTGTACCGTGTGAGAATTTGATACACACTGTATTCCTTGCGTTTGGCATTCTTTTCCTTCTTCTTTGACTGAACAGATCTGCACCAGAAAAGGCTCTCAACAGCTGACTCCGCAAACCATCCGATAAGAAATCCGGAAGACCCGCATGCAACTGGGCCTGCGAGCAGTACAAGACGAGACATTCGCCGCGAAAAATAAAACGCAGCAATGGAGTACAGAAGCATAAAAACTCGGCTAGGAATAGGTCGCAGTACGCAATCCACGCCCAAAAAGAAAACCGCGATTGCCCACCCCGTACGGCACCACATCAAAAAGAACTTATACGCACCATCAGAAGTAGGCTGGTGTTCCGCGACGGAGTCCACGAGCGGATTCCCTGTGCGGGTGTGCTTGACAAACAATGCTCGAACACGGCTACTAATGGGCCCAAAATAACCTGTGGGGGCCAGTATCGCCACCACAGCAATCAAGCCTACCGCCAAAGTACTGAGCACGCGGAAACGAATACGCAGACACGCCCAGGACAGCACAGGAGCGTCAGCCTTCTTCCGCATTCCCTCTGCTCCGTGCAGCGCCACAAGGAAAAGCAGCACCACCACCGCAGACAGCTGCTCCAGCGACTTGAACGGGGTCAAGCCCACAGGTGGAACGCACACCGCAATCCCCGTGCCAACCACGAAGAATAGCCCGTACGCCTTTGTCAGAGAAGCGCTGTACCGGTTGTGCAACCAATCCAGGACGATCATCGCCCCCGCATGCAGCGCAACCATGTTCAGCACAAAGATAAACCCGCCCCACGCGGCCACCATATATCCGTAGGAGAGCCCCGCAACGATGCCGAAAGGCCACGACGACGCCGTTCGAAGGGAGCGTACCCAGAAATAAAACGTCGCCAGCATCGCAGCTACGGCAATGCATTCATTGTCAAACTCTCCAGCCATGGAGCGCATAGTATGGGCCGGAATAATAGAGAACGTAATCGCTGTAACCGCCGCGGTCATCATTGATCCGTTCATTTCGTATGCGAGCATTGCAGCAAAAAGTGTTGCAACTGACCCAAACCATGCCGGCATACAAACACAGATAACGTTGAGAGACGTAGGGTAGCCGGCAAACTGTAAGATGCGGTGAATCGCTACAGCAGTGATCTGCAACCCAGGGTAGATGGTCGTGCCCACCGGCCGGCCGAGAGGGTACCAGCTCTTCCGATCAAACCAATGAAAAAAGGCGTGCCACCCGTTCTCCGAGAGGTACTTCGTCGCGCGGTAGTTGAACCACGGGTCAAACTCATGAATCAAATAACCGAACCGTTGCACGGAGTACATACGCACAGTAAACGCGAGAACGCATCCGTATAAAATTCCGACAACAGATACAAAGTTGAAGAAATACGAGAAAAGTTTTTTTGGTACTGGTACGGTCCCTAGCAGGAGTGGAATGTTCTTTGTTTCATCTTCCGTTGGGTTCGCTTCTTTTGTGTTTGGTGGTGGTGGAGATTTTTCTGCCGTAGCAGCTTTCTTTGCTTTTGGCATTGTTTGATGAACGAAATGCTTGGCGATACAAAATAAAAATGTTAGTGTGAAGAACCAAAAAGTATCAAGAGTCTGCGACCCCCAACGGAATCAGCAAGAGAAAAATAAAGCGACAGAGCAGAGCGCAAACAACAACAGGGAAAAAAAGGTCAAGGAAGAGTGGCATCGACAAACAGATCTCGCAGGAGGATTGAGCTAGGACTGATACAGTGTCATAATAGCAATCTTGGTCTTAAGAAGTTGAAATCGAAACATTCTCTGGTGGACAATATGCGAAGCGCGGAGCAATGGGAAGTTAGTCACGCTTACTTAGGGCGAGAGGAGCTGCATGCTTGGCAGCTATCCGCCCACTGGCCACATTATGCCTGCACCAGCAGTGTTTCAAGATCAGAAGATGGCGGATACTGACCAGGACAAATCCACGAGTCCTCTTTGCTGCACACGTGGTTGGCAGGATCTGCCACCCACGCCTTGCTCTCCTCGCTCACGTTCATCACTTTGTAAATGCGTACTAAAGCATTTTTTGAGGTATATACTTCCTGAAACAGCTCCGAGGATACGTTGGTTTCTGTTCCATGAAAAGTTAACTGATACAGAAGGCTTTGTTTTATGGATCTCCCAAGCTTACGATCCTCATCTGGAAAGAACATAGAGCAGTCCGGATCGCCAGGACACACATCCAAATAGAAATCGTTGGATACGAGGGCCAGGTACGGAATGGATACGTAGTCTGCTTGATCTGGGGCCCCCGTCCATATCAAAATATAATCTGCTAAATGTCGCAGCCATCGATGGGACTTTACCGGGGAGGAAAGAAATATTTTTGCACTTTTAGCGTGATACGATGCGTCCGGAACATCATCAACGCCAAACGCCGTACGATTTCCTATACTAGACAGAAGAATGCTGGACCTGGGAGGAGTGAAAACACGCGCGTCTAGTGCCGTGTTGCGGTTCACCCACGTGAAGCTCTCAAGATAGTCCCCCACAAACTGTGGTGCGTTGCCTTTAGTGTAGTTGAAGTACACCACTCCGGGATTCGAGAAATGTGGAAGCATTTTTCCGACATCACTAATTGCGCCAGAGCCAATCAGTACAAACGCAATAGCGAAAACAGGAATTGACGTCAAGATCCAGCATATCAACGGACTTTTCTCCCGCAAGGCGGCGAGCAGGTTATCCAGATCTATTCTTCCAGTCTGCTGATCACCTTCATCCTCTGTGGAACTTGCTTCATTTTGGTTGCGCTTGTCCTTCTTCCCCTTCTTTTTTTTCTGCTCTAGCGCTTTTTCAGTTTCCTCCACTTTGTTCACCGCTCCACCTCTCATCTCCCGCACCATCACAGAAATAGCGAGATGCACCACTGCACCTGTTCCTAGGGCGCACATCGGCGCATAGAGCTCCCCATCGACGGTTCGAGGGATAAAAAATAGCGCCAACGAAACAGCAATCAGAGCGAAGAGGCGTGCCGGCGTCATGCCGCTTCGGCTCCACAGCGTCAGGAGTGGGACAGCCACAACGGAAAGAAGGCCAGGGCTTTGATACATCATAAAAAGGAAGTCATTCGTCACATGGCTCTTCATTTGCAACGTAGACTGCTCCAGGAAGGTATCCATAGAACTGCTCATCCCTGGGAGAAGAGCTGCCACGGAGGGGCGCAGAGGAAGGAAAAACAAGCCATACGAGGAAAGAATAGCAATTGCCACTGCCAAGAGTAGCGTAGCAGACACCACCGCCGACACTCGCATAGTAGCTGCCGCGTCCGTCGCCACCTCTCCTCTCCCAATCCGCCGCTTCTCTGCTCCGTGCAGCGCCACAAGGAGAAGCAGCACCACCACCGCAGACAGCTGCTCCAGCGACTTAAACGGGGTCAAGCCCACAGGTGGAACGCACACCGCAATCCCCGTGCCAACCACGAAGAATAGCCCGTACGCCTTTGTCAGAGAAGAGCTGTAGCGATGCACCGTACAGTTGCGCACTGCAATCGCGCCAGCATGCAAGGCGATGACATTTAACGGAAACGTGTGTCCCTCAAAAGAGCTTGCCATATATCCGTAGGAAAGCCCCGCAACGATGCCGAAAGGCCACGACGACGCCGTTCGAAGGGAGCGTACCCAGAAATAAAACGTCGCCAGCATCGCAGCGACGGCAATGCATTCAGCACTGAATTCTCCAGCCATAGAAATCGCCACTTGGAATGGTATTAAGGTAAAAAAATACGCTGTACCAACGGCGCTGAGTGGATTCCCTAGTACCTCCAATGCAAGGCCATACATGCATGTCGTGCTAACCACGAAACACCATGCAGGGAGCAGCGAGCAGACCTGCAGCAGCGAAATAGGGTAGCCGGCAAACTGTAAGACGCGGTGAATCGCTACAGCAGTGATCTGCAACCCAGGGTAGATGGTCGTGCCCACCGGCCGGCCGAGAGGGTACCAGCTCTTCCGATCAAACCAATGAAAAAAGGCGTGCCACCCGTTCTCTGAGAGATATGACGCCGCGCGGTAGTTGAACCAGGGCTCGATCTTGTGTAAAGTATACTTAAAGACATTATTATTAAAAAGACATGCTTGGAATACTTGCCATGAGAGAACCACCAGCAGTGCAAAGCTAATATGATACTGCGCCTTTGTTAGAAACATAGAACTACAAGTATTTATATAGAGTGATGGAGATAGGAAAATCTGCTACGACCAATCTAAAAGAAGTTTGAGAATAAAGTTAAGCCAAAAAAAAAGAGGAAGATGTGAATCTGCTCTGATGGGATCATTCTATCCGCTTCTCATACCCTCACTCTTGGTCTTCATCAATGTTTAAAACCGTCCAGCGGTGCGATCCCTACCGACGGTTGAGAAATACATACAGATATTTGCTTTCTTGCAGCAGTGGAGGAGTAAAACAGAAAAAAAAAAAACATTGTTCCCAGAACCTCTGTTGTTGCAGGTTTGAAAAAAAGGTCTGACGTCGGCACTTTCCCTACGACCCTTCTCCGACAGCAGGGAAATCAACGCGCTTCGCCAGCATTTCCTGAATCTCCTTGGCAGGAGGATACTGACCAGGACAAATCCACGAGTCCTCTTTGCTGCACACGTGGTTGGCAGGATCTGCCACCCACGCCTTGCTCTCCTCGCTCACATTCATCACTTTGTAGATTCGCACGAGACCATAAGCCGAAGAGTAAACTTCCTGAAAGAGATGAAGTGGAACAGAAATATTTTCATTGACTCCTGCCATGTACAACCGATAAATCAAAGAGCTCTTCATTGACGACGTTGGGCGACTAGCATTGTTGTTATAAAACCCAAAGTGCGTGCAGAGGGGTCTCCGGGGCACATTTCTCTGTAGACGCTGCTCCCAATTCTAATCATATGTGCCGACTTCTCAAGATCGCTATTGCTTTTACTACCCCGAGAAATGAACACGTAGTCTGCCATGTGTCGCACCAAGGAGTGGGCTTCATGGATGGGTGACGTCAGCATTTTCCCGAGAGTGGCGATATGCTCGTGATTCCACGTGTTTCCGTCCGCCAGCGTCGTTCGGTCACCGATCCCAGTGATCTGGTACCCGTAGTCCCACCAAGACAAAATGCGAGCATCCTCCGGCGTGTTCCGCTTCAGCCACAGGTACGAGTCGAGGTAATCTTTTACGGTGATCCGTTGTCCCTGGCTGTCATACGTAAGAAATACCACACGAGGATTCGAATAAAGCGCCATAAATTGTTTGCTGGACGCTGCGAAACTGTCCCAGGCGCCTAATGACGCAAGGAGTACAAGTGTCACTAGCACCGCCATTATAGGGCCACGGATATTTATATTTGGCCATCTCATCATGGTGCGCGACCCACCCTCATGGTCGGTTAAATTCGCCGGCGTAGAGCGGCGCTTGAACAGAACATCAGGTGTCTGTCGCTCTTTATTCCAAAAATACTGAGCCCAGCACCAGTCCAATGTTTTTCCTACAGGCACCGCACTCATAACGCATACTGCAGGAGCTGCGAGAACTGCAAGTCTTCTCATCTTCCACGCGAAGAGCAGCGAAGTAATCGTATAGAGAACAAAAAACACCTTTCCTGCCGCATTCCTCGAGCTTATAAACGGAGCGCTGACACAACCGACAACACTCAAAGGTAACAGCAAGTGAAAGAACACCAGCATCGTTTTTACGTTGGTGCCTTGGTGTTCCGCGACGGAGTCCACGAGCGGATTCCCTGTGCGGGTGTGCTTGACAAACAATGCTCGAACACGGCTACTAATGGGCCCAAAATAACCTGTGGGGGCCAGTATCGCCACCACAGCAATCAAGCCTACCGCCAAAGTACTGAGCACGCGGAAACGAATACGCAGACACGCCCAGGACAGCACAGGAGCGTCAGCCTTCTTCCGCATTCCCTCTGCTCCGTGCAGCGCCACAAGGAAAAGCAGCACCACCACCGCAGACAGCTGCTCCAGCGACTTGAACGGGGTCAAGCCCACAGGTGGAACGCACACCGCAATCCCCGTGCCAACCACGAAGAATAGCCCGTACGCCTTTGTCAGAGAAGCGCTGTACCGGTTGTGCAACCAATCCAGGACGATCATCGCCCCCGCATGCAGCGCAACCATGTTCAGCACAAAGATAAACCCGCCCCACGCGGCCACCATATATCCGTAGGAGAGCCCCGCAACGATGCCGAAAGGCCACGACGACGCCGTTCGAAGGGAGCGTACCCAGAAATAAAACGTCGCCAGCATCGCAGCTACGGCAATGCATTCATTGTCAAACTCTCCAGCCATGGAGCGCATAGTATGGGCCGGAATGATAGAGAAGGTAATACTGGATACAAGAACAGCGCTCATCGATAATGTAATCTCGTATGTCATAAGAATTACAAATGCCGTTGCAACCATCGCGAAACCAGCAGGCATCAAGACGCACACATGGAGAATCGAAATAGGGTAGCCGGCAAACTGTAAGACGCGGTGAATCGCTACAGCAGTGATCTGCAACCCAGGGTAGATGGTCGTGCCCACCGGCCGGCCGAGAGGGTACCAGCTCTTCCGATCAAACCAATGAAAAAAAGCGTGCCACCCGTTCTCTGAGAGGTACTTCGTCGCGCGGTAGTTGAACCACGGGTCAAACTCATGAATCAAATAACCGTAAAGCTTCACTGGCAAAAGCCGAGAGAGAAATGCCTGATTCACTCCGAATGTTAAAACCGTGGTGCACATGAGAAAATTGAGCAACATTGTCGCGGTCCTGTACGGCAAGCAGTAAATGCGGCTCAAACCTAGGAAGCGCGGTTGCTCTTCCAGCGTGCCTTTTCTTTTTACGCATGTTTCTGCCGGAGTTGACCGTGATACCGAATCCATTAATTCTTAAGCGCTACATTGGTAGAGGGTGGGATTGAAAGAAAAGAAGATTTAGCCCATTTGTTCGAAGATTAGGATTATGAGCATTCACTTACAATGCTGAAAAAAAAAAATATTTCTTTTTCGTTTGTAAAGAAATCTAAGAGTCGTGTGAAGCGGCTGTTGTAGAGGTTGTTCTTTTTTTATCCCATGACTATCCCATTAATCACATGCATTCTAGATAGTATCGGATGAGGAGGACGTAAAAACGTTTCCCTCCTCATCGTCATATAGTAGGATTTCAATCGAGGCTTCGTGGATTCGGACTTTGGAATCCTGTCAAACAGCCCTGTTAGAATGCTAAGAAGAAATGGGTAATGTGGATGGTTATAGATTGGTATTGGTATTGATTATTTGTACGAGGAAAAGTGTAAGGGTACAGTTGCGTTTACTCATGTCGGAGAATCGTGTGCAGCATGATCCGCCGGTACAGATCATCCGGAGACGGGACACTCCCGGTTTCGAGTTTCGAGAAGACTTTTTCATTGTTCACATAGACTTCAAAGGCCCCGGTCTGTCGCAAAGAATTTCCAACCATGAAGAGCAGTACCGCACCACCAACAACAACACCACCGTTCGCAGAGACGTACGTTCGCACACTTGCCGGTAGGAAGGTCATCTGATGTCCCAGAAAGAAAAGCAGTAGTGCCACCATAAAAGCAATTGTGGTGCAGGAACTTAGGATTTCTCGCCCCAACGGCACGGGATAATGATCACCCGAAATGTAGAAGCGGCGGCCAGGTGGCAGAGAGCGCTGCAGCTCGTAACGCATTTCCTCATAGTACTTCTGGTACCCTCAGCCAGAGCAAAAAAGAAACTTCACACGAAATACTTCATCCTTCGGTGTCTTCGTCAAAGCGGCCTCCACTCGGTCTCTGAAAGCCTTGCCCTCTTCCTTCTTCTTCTCAAACTTCTTGATAGCGTGAATGAGGCTTTCTCGGGTACGAAACTGCTCAAGAGCAACCTTCCCCTCAGCTTTCTCGTACAGAATCTGGCGCAGGTCTGTGTCTTCCAACATGTCGAAATGGGCGTCGGCATCGCTCATCGCCGCTGTGAATTGCCATTCGGTAAGCAGGACAAGCAGAGCAAGCCCCACAACGACCAGAGCTTTGCAGTGCATCCCCTTGCTTCGCATGAGGAGGCAGCATCAACAACAGCAAGGCAGAAAATCAAAAGAGAGAACAGAAGAAGAAGCATCAAAATAATTTCACCGAACTAACTTGTGAAGATACTAGTAAAGGACCCTCGATAGATAGATTCATCGTACTCCGAGTCCTAGTCCTTCCATGCAGTACCCAGTTCGCACATTTTTTCCAGCTTATTACTGACACTCCGCACATGAAACGCCTCAACCTATTCGAGGAACCTCTAGCACCGCATTTCCCCACTCTTGGACATGAAAAGTTGTACCGATTTTTTAATGAGATTCAACAATCGCTTTATGGATGAACAGGATAATCGCGCAACAGGGTTTCTGTCAACACAAGTTGGCGTAGAAGTGCCGGGGAAGGAGGCATGCCACGTGATATCCCGGAGTACACCAACTTATCGTCAACGAATACTTCGAAGGTCGGTGTTGGGGTTCGATTCATTGTTGTCATCATGACCATTGTTACGGTCGAAAACATCAAGGCACGATGGCGCTGCAAAAAACGTCGAACAAGTCCTGGAACGAAGGGGAGGTGCTCGCCAAAAATGATCAAAATCAGAAACGCGTATGGCATGTAGGAGCTCAGGAAAGACTTCGTTGTTGGGGGTGCAAAGAAAGATTCACAGGTTAATTCAATGTCCTCGTGGTTTGGAAACGTGTTCTGCAGATCCGTCTTCAATTGCTCGCAACGTCTCAGCAGCCCTCCTACTCTGTCTGCCTGGATATGGACGCTGTGAAGATGGTCACCATCCTCCAGGCTGCGTTGATGAACAGAAGCGTTGACAAGGACTTCAAACTTAGCGTTCTCCTTCTTCTGATTAATCGTGTTGTGAATTGCTTTGATGACCTCTTCTTTCGTTTTGTGCTTCTTAATGTTCGTTGTTTTGTCGCTCATATCGTGAAGAACACTCTTTAGTTCCTCCAAATCCATTTCCTGCAGCTCCTCGTCTTTGTATTCCTCGATGGCTCCACAAACATTGATACATACCATACACAACAGAACCGCCACGAGGATCCCTCGCATACAACGCGTGGGAAGCATCCGCTAGGTACTTGCCAAGGGATTCGTTTTAACAAGATCTATTTGATAAATGTGGTTCATATCAACGAAGAACGATAGCATAAGGTTGAGAAAGATGTCCAGTGGCGAATGAAAGCATTTTAGAAAAAACACAAAAAGTGCTCAAAATGTACCGAGCAACACAAACCTCCACGCTATAGAGGATCGTTGTCACTGTTTTCATGCTCATTTCTAGCGATCCATTATTTAGGTATGTTTTTTTTTTTCCTTTTTTTTTTGTAGTTGTCAGAATGTGTGTAAGTGTCTGTCTAGTGAGTGGTAGCAGTGCTTTCAAAAGTGAAGCACTGCCAAAGAAGTAGTGATTCTAAATCTTGTCAACTCCGCGGTGGTGAGGTGTGAAGCTACGTCAAGAAGCTTCTTGTTCTCTGCATTCAGAATTGATAAAGGCGGAGAGGGGGGGGGGGACTATGGCTTTCTTGTTGCAGTAGCAGCGCGAATTGATTTTTTAACTCTTGAAATGACTTTATCGAACGTTGACTCCGCAGGGTGGTCCTTCCTGGCTGGTGCATGTGGAGAAACGCAGAGAAGTGGCCGCTGATCAATCCGGGAGAAGAAATCCCTCGTGGCGGACACGTACCTTTCCATCTCTGTGAGCCCGTCGTGGCGTTGCTGGGCGAGTGAACCACTGCCCATGGCATCCAGCAGCATCTCTTCCGCCAGTTGCGTAGCCGATGCCCCACCGGAACTGGAGTCTAGCTCATCCGCGACACCATCGAGGAAGAGAACTTGCTGCGAGTGCAGTTCAGCGCCGCGGCCCGCTGGTGTTTCACAGGTTTCCCATAATGGCGCTACCGGGCTCGGCGGAGAGACACCAGCACGAAGTGTAACAGCACGCGAAGTCGTACATGCATTGTTCGCCAAGAGTTGTGCCCCTGAGTTTACCTCCCCGCCAGATTCCGTGGAGCGGAGGCAATCTACGTCCATCTGGCTCATGAGCTGGGACGGCGGAGTCAGTTCCACTGAGGCGCCACTGAAACGTGGTGCGCGCAGTGGTGTGCTACGCGGCACGACTACCATCTTTGGGTGGCGGTGACGCGGGACGGTAGGGGGCGTATGTTCTTTGCTGGAATTTACCCACACTTCCAGCTCTTCCACTAATTGACTAGGGCGGGCTCGCTTTCGGCACGAAACGGGGGTTGCCGATGAGTTATCCATAGGTGTTGTTACTGAGAGCCCATCAGTGGATCTCGAGGCGCTGCGATCAGCGTTCGTTTCATCTACGGAATGCTTCGACATCTTGCGCAGGGTTCTGCTCTTCAAATCCATGGAAGTACACTTCTAGGGAAAGGGGACCAAACTCTGGGAGCGTGCTCCTGGAGAATTTTTTGGATGGTCTTCGACCGAAAATTTCTGTATATAGCCTATCAATCATCCGGAAGATCATGTGAAGTCCCGAGTGCAAACAATAGAGGACCGAACAACGAAGGGGAAAGGGGAAGTGGTCACAGGAGACACATGCAGCTTTTCCGTTGAACAGAGGAATTGGAAATGGCCCAGAACGGGGAACACGTTGCAGAAGCCTCGCTCAAATGCATTCCAAATGCGAGATAAGTACTTTTCTTCCTCGTAGATTAATCGAAAATGTAAATTAGGAAGGGGGGGGGGGTCTAAACACGAGAAAACAAAAGAGAAGATAGTCTTATCACAACTACTTTTTCTTGCCTCGAAACGCTTTCTGGTCTTCATGAGTTCGCTGCGGAAGGTGGTTCTGCCGGGCGGAGCCCTGTTCGTTCCGAAAGCGTTTGACTAGAGGTGCAACCGAACGCTCTGCACCCACCTCCTCGATCCGTTTCCGTAGCCTCTCAGCGATCTCCTGCCCCTCTTTCTCCGAGATGCTGTCATCCAGAACCGCAGTTTTCTTCACATCTCCGTAGCGCCTGGAGCTGCGGTCTGCGTTGATCTCGCGGAATCCCTTAGTTCGACGCCGTTCAATGCGGCGGCGATCCCTCTCATTGCTGGCTTTATCCAGATACGCAGCGTAGCAATTCATCGGGGCGATCATATTGAGTTGCCGGTCATCTCGAGCTAGTATTTCCTCCACAGACAATGTGAAATCTTCCGGAGGAACTTCGCGATAGCGAAAAGGCATAGCGTCGGCGTTGTGATGCAAATTGATGTACGCTTCCTCTTTTTCTTTAAGTTCCTGCTGCAACTTCTCCAACAGCTCCTTGTTGCCTTTCGCTTCAGCAACGATGGACTGCTTCTGAAAGGTTGTGCTGTTCAGATCCTCGTTTGAGGATGGGTAAAGCAAAGAGAAAGCATCACCTGGATCCTCGGAACCTGCACCAACCGGTAGTGGGTCAGCGTACTTCTTTGCCTCTTCCAAAGACTTGGCCTTGAAAAGCTCGGGCTCCTCAAGAACGTCCTTGATGGGATTGGTGGACATATCGCCGTCCGCAACATCTCCGTCGAGCTCGGCTTCCATAAACTGTATTTCATCATCGTCCACGTTATCTTCACGATAGTATTCGTCGTTGAAGATAGCTGCCATCTTTTTGTCGAACTCTTCGGGGTCGAACGGTGCCTCGAAGTCCTTCTCGCTCCACACTTCTTTAAGGCGGGCCAAAGCAGCGTCCTCCTCATCCAAATCACTCCCCGCCTCACCTTTGGTCAGGCCCGACACGGACGCAATGAGAGCCCGCTGCTGGTCAATTTCCTGCCGCTTTAGGTGCTTTAGGCGTTTCAATTCCTCCACCTGCTTCTGACGGGCGTCTGCCATCCGCTGAATTCGTCGCTGCCGAGCATCCTTTCTCGATGTGTCCTGCTTGCGTAGAAGCCCTTCGGCACCATCACCCACGGCTCGGGGAAAGGTCTGCACTCGTGCGGCCTCCTCCAGTGCTTCTTCGTGACGGTACTTGTTTTCTTGAAACTTGTGCTCCCATACCTCTGCATCGTCATAGAAGAGTTCCTGTTCCTCCGCTTCTGCAAGCGCCTGATAATCGACACCATCCTCAGCATTTTCATCCGGCCGCCAGAGTTCGTTGAGAAAGTAGCTGCGGATAAACGCTTCATCATCATTTGTCCCCGCAGAGGCGTCGAACGCTTCTGACAAGAGATGCTTTACTTCGTCGGGCTTCGCAGAGCGATCGTCTCGAGCAGCCGTATCCTCTGTATCTTTCCTGGACGCTGAGAAGTCCCCGATTTCCTCAGCGCTGCGCAGGAAGGCATCTCGTAGCGCCTTCTCTTGCGCCGTCCGGGGAGCGAGTCGTTTGGAGCCGGAGGTGTTCTCGACAGAGCCAAGATCCTCTGGGAGCACCCCTGCGGCTGAATGTGCTACCGCCCGCTGGTATTCGTCAGCCAGCGTGTGCCCCTTCCGGGTTTTACGTTTCTTCTCCAGCGCCTCGATAAAGACACGGGAATTATCCTCAAGTTGATCCTCCGGTGGTGCAAAAAAGCGTTCCTCCTTCTGTGATGCTGCTTCAGGGTGTCGGAGCGCGTAAAGTGCTTTCGCAAAAGCAATCTCTTTCTCCCTCGTCAGAAGAACGGCTTCATCATCCTCTTCGTCCTCTTCACTCTCCTCATCCAGTCGTTCGGCACGCTTGCCGTACTTGCTTGTCAGGCTGTGAAGTTCCTTCTGCCGTTTAACCGCGTCATACTTCGCCGCGTACGCCGAATTGATGTGAAGCACATCGCCATTGCCTTCCGCGCTCCGGCCCTTCTCATCATCGCTATCCGAGCTGCTGGAGAAGAGAGGCTTGGCGACGCCTGTTTCCTGCCTCGAAAGTGCGTGGGGATTCTTACGTTTTTCACGCTGGGCCGCGTTCTCCAATTCATGATCCAGTTCGTCGTCCGAGGAGCTGTCGTTGAATTGTACTTTTTTTTTCATTATTCTTCTATCTTACTTCGACACAGGGGAGGGGGGAAGAAAAGGATTGATGCCACCCACCGGATGGGAGGGAGAAAAAAAAAGGCCTGTATCAAACGGAGGGAAAACAATGATAGCGCATTGTTGGCTAGTCATGTTCGTTAGATACCTTATTCAGTCATCGTGTCTAAAGAGCATGAGCATTATATATATATATATATATATATATATATATATCAACTAACTTTTTTGTTGTTGAAAAGTGATGGTTAATGCAAAGGGATACTCCGAAGGCAGCGCCGCAAACCAATTCCATCTCTCCGTACGCTCCCCCGCTACTTCCCCATTTTACACTTCTTGTGTGTGACAGCAACGGGAACCGAAACGGTTTTTACTTGTGTTCATGGAACAAATTATGTGTGCACCTGTGTGATATCCACAACTTTTGAGATGTACTTTAGCGGGAGCTGTCTCGAGTCTCCCATTCCAGGCGTGAGAATCACCCCGTTGGCGCTCTCCAACAGCACCACATTGTCCTGCAGTGCCTTGGCAACATCCAGGTACAGCAAGATCCGTGCTGAACTTCGCATGCCGCTGATGACGCCGCCATCCTTAGGGAGGCCTTTCGCGAAGTGGATGTGAAGTCGCCCCATAGCAGACAAGTAGCCGCACTCTTTTATGGCTTCCCAAGCCCGGAAGTTGGTCCCATGGATCGCGAAACGGACTTCCGAAGCGTCCATGATCTGGCGCATTTCTGGTTCAATCCCGGGGATGCTATGTCCCTGGTTAGCCGCAATGCACAGCGTTTGCCGGTCTGAGTCTACCACCGCCATGCAGAAACGCTGCTTGCTGCAGGACTCCACCACTTCAGCGACCACGCTAATCGCCTGCGCCACTGGGTACCGAGCCAGTGGAAACCCAGGGGCTTGTATGAGATCCTTGATCAAGACGAAGCCGTTCGATGACATTTTGACGCCCTTCTCATCCGCAGAGTGGCGGAGCAGGTGCGTCATCGCCTTGGAGATGCGCACTTGGTCTCCGACCTTGGCGTTGAGGCCACGTTCTGCGCAGTCCATCCGAAACGGTTCCAACGCCGCTTTTACCAGCGCTGGATCTTTTTGGACGCGGAGATACTCTCGTTCCACCGGCTGGCGTGATGCCGCTGCGCCGTCGGAGCCTGGCAGCGACTGCAGCCGTCTCTTCTTGCCTCTACCGGCCCCTTCTTTTGCCAGTACAGGTGGGGATGCCGTTGGCACCGGGTGATATGGCGCAGCACCGTCTGTCCATGGGTCCAAACTGGGTGGTGCCCACGGCAGTCCTGCCTGTGTGTCCTCCTGTGCCCCAAGATGCTTGGCGGCAGGTCCCCATGGAGTATTTGTAGGTATCGGGGGAAGGCCGCGGCGAAGAAACTCGCAAACAATGGAGGCGATGTTGATACAGTCGTCCAGGCCGCTGTGAAGGCGCCCCTGGTGCGGCAGTCCAAGGGCCGCAAGGAGTTCCATTATGCCGCCAAAGTGCCGCCTTGTACCACCACTGGCCAGTGCGGTGGAAGCAAAGTGCTTGATGTTGCACCACCGCCTCCAGTTAGACGACAGCGCCGGGAGCGTCTCGCCAGGGGCGTTCGCGAGGAGGCGTTCGGAGATAGAGTATTGCTGTGGAAGCATCGTTCGAAGGTCCCAGTCGCCACACGTCACGAAGCAGAACCGCCGGCCTGGGACGCCATCCTCCTCCAAGTGGCAAGACTTGAGAAACGAAAGCGCCTTGCGGGCAACGGTAGGAAATGCCTCTGCCTGGTCCACTGCCGCCTGTGGAATCCCTGTCAGCTCTGTGCAAAAGGGGGACAGCTGAGGTCGGATTTGCGGCCGTACGTACCGCTGAAACTGGGTAACTACTTCCGCCTGTTTGGCATCGACGACGACCAAAGGAAACTCGATGATCTCCTGGTCATGAAGACGCTTCCCTTTCTCACAGGTGGCTTCAAAATCGAGCACCACGTATGCGTCAAAGTCTAGACTCATGCAGGAAGAATATCAAAGCTTCTTGTCTCCGCGTGCCACAGCGTACAAAATGTACAAAAAAAAAAAAAAAACTAATCAAGAAATATTGAAGGGAGGATAGGACGGAAGTAACTGTCGTTCTGCACGTGGCAGTGGCAAGAGATCCACCCATAGAGTTCACCCCCTACGCGAAGTAGAACGGCGCTGACAGTTCTTTAAGGGCTCGTCTTAACGCCTCCATTTTGACGACACACACAAAAAAAAGTAAGTATCTAAAGAAGGGATGGGGTCCCCGCATTGTGTGAAGAGGAAAACGCACAGTCCATCTCTCTCCTCGGTACTACAACAAGGTTAAGAGTTGACGACTGAGAGCCCTCAGACCATTAGCCGTTTCCACGTGCCCCAGTAGAAGCACAGGAGCTGCTCTAGCGCAGTGACAGCAACACCGCTGTACAACGACGATATTCCGCAAACCGAGTGCCACGCGAGCCGCAGACTGTCTCCCACTCCAGGAGTCTCGCCTACGCGCTTCGACGAACTTCCTTGAATGGCTTCAAGCTCTCCCGAGACACTCGCGACGCCGCACAGCAAACGCCGTAGCTCCGCTCCAACTGCCGAGCCAATGCATCGGAGAACAGCGACAGGAACGGGAACGTCGGTACTCCGTGCCGCCGCAGCAGTCACCGCCGCGCCGAGCCCGGCCCAACTCAGTGGAAAGCGGCTGGCGGCTGCGGCCCCGCCGGCTACCAGACCCAGAAACTGTAGCATTGCACGCCCGCGCAGCACTTCCACGACCACTCGGCACGGGTGCTCCGCCACACACTGCGCCACCAGCGCTGAGGCCATACGGTAGAATATGGATCGCAGGATGACCCGACGCGCTTGCCGCTCTTGAGCACTCTCTCGCCGGCGCCGAGCCTCGTGTCGGCGGCGTCGCTCCTTCTTGTACGCCTCTTCTTGCCGGCGTATGCGACTGTCCTCCGTGGTGGTGCCCGCATCGCCGCCAACGATAGAGGCGGCCTCGCTGGAGGAGGAAGGGAAAGCCTCCACATCCGCCTCAGCGTACTCGTAGCGGCGCTGCACGAGATACTCCACCGCCTCAAAGAGTGTCACGACAGCCCGGTTCAGGAGGTGTGTCAAAGTGGGGCAGACGAACTGATCCACAGCAACGGCCGCAGCGCTCAGTGTCAGTGCCATGAGAACCCCAGTCACCGAGAGATGAAAGGGTGGATGGTAATTGGCCTCCGCCGCCTCCTGGAGGCAGAGGGCGGGGGAGACGAGACTTAGAAAGGGAGCGTCTAGCAGCGCGTGCGAGGTACACCGCAACAGCCACCCCATCACACGCTTCTTGTAGTGCCGGCTACGAAGACAACGAGCCACGACAGTGCTGTCCAGCAAAGGGACTCTTGTACATAGAGCCACACGAGGCGCAGCACGCTCCGTACGCCAAGAAAGGGAAGCTCGGTCAGCCCGCTCGCGTCCCGCAATGCCGTGCGGGGAAGAAAACGGCCCAGCAACTCCCGCGCCTCGTCACTGAGGTTAGAGCGACCAAGAATCGGGGCCGCACCAGCCTGACACCGAAGCGCCCCTAGGTAATGCAGTGCACCAACGGGTAGTGCACAGTGGAGGTGGTGCAGCAGCTGCACCGCCTTCGTCACCCGCCTTGCACTCGGCCGTTGCCAAATACGACGCCACTTCAGCATGGATCCGTCTTGGTGTCGTTCACGCGTACGCAGAGTTGGCACCTTGCGATGCGCTTGCTCTGTAACAGCGGCTTGAGAGCCCGCGGCGAGAGGAGGGCGGCCCAGCATTGGCGTAGTGTCGCGTGGTGGGGTGCCGAGCCCCCCCCGACGAGAGGAAGCGCTGCTGCGTCGTCTGTCATCGCTGCGTCGTCTGTCATCGCTGTGTCGTCTGTCATCGCTGCGTCGTCTGTCATCGCTGTGTCGTCTGTCATCGCTGTGTCGTCTGTCATCGCTGTGTCGTCTGTCATCGCTTCGGCTCCGACGTGCGGCACTACGACTCGTGGGACCAGTTTCAACCATCCTCCCCTCCGCGCTGTGTGAGCGTTGCCTCTGAGACCCAGCAGAGACAGAGCGGTGCCCCCGGGGGCCCTGTTGCTCTGCAGCTGGTCTCTCGTGCCGCGGCGCATCGCGGCGCCGAGGGCGGCGAAGTAGGAGCGTATCGGAACTGAAGTGCTGCAGCGCGTGCCATACTACAGCCACACAAGCGCGACAAAGGCGTGTCGGGTGGAATATCAGGGACTGCTCTCCCATACAGAATGAACTCTCACCCGGCATGATGAGGAAAGCAACTTGAACGTGAATAAAGAAGATCGCGATGGTCTAGTGAAAAAAAAAAATGTGGGAGGTATCTCCTAAATAATACTCGGGAGCGGTACAATAATCTAATCTAGCATCTAAAATGTGGGAACTTCTCGAAATAGAAGTGGAGTGGGGGTGGGGGTAGGGGTGGGGTGCTTCTCCATTAACTTCCAATTACCATAATAGTAACGAAACACAAATCAAAATATCGCGCAGAAAGTGTGGGAGAACACAGGCAGCATAATCAATCGCCCTTGGCAACACAAGTTGTAAGCGCACCAGATTCACAAGGTGTGCTGCAGTATCGGTACGTTTAGGCCTAATGTGCAGACGGACTGAATGGGTGAGCGGAAAAGCAGACCAGTCCTCTTCCCTTCCCTGGCAGGCGTTTGTGCCCTCTGTCGCTTTCGCTCTCTGTCCCAGAAGAACCATTCTGAGCGGGCCGTGGCGCACCTCTGTGGCACTACGCTTCTGCTGGCGGCACGCCGCGCAACGCAGATACCGTTACGCGGCGCCCGTTGATGACGGCACCGTGCAGCGCGTTTGCCGCTTTGTGCGCCGCCTCCGTCTCTTCCTGGGGCCACTCAAGAGTGACGACCCCACCGAGACCGTTGGGCTGCAGCGCCTGGAGCGTCTGGGACACAAGATCCGGGGATGGAACGAAGGGCAGCGACAAGCACGCCGGCGCCGGCAGCAACCCCATCTCCACCGTCCTGGCGGTCGGCACCCCGCCACCAGAAAGGACCCCCTTTGCCCTCCTGGCGCGCTGCTTGGTCCACCTCCGCCGCCACGACAGCAGCACTGAGACCTTCCAGCGCTGGCCGCCGCGCCCGCAGCGGGCGAGAGCCAATGAGATACTCTGCGAGCGTGACCAAGTGGGCGGCGGTCACGGAAAGGTCCACCCCACACAGCTCCACTGCCACATTCGGTGCCGCAGGAACCGGGGCGGGGGCGGGGGCGGGGGCCGGGCTTGGGGCCGCTGGGTGGCTGCTCGGGGCCGGGGGCAGAGAGCGTTCAGACCCCGCTACCGTACCGTCACGCAGCGGTGCCGCATCTCCTCGAATGCGGTGGCCGCCGTTATCTCGCCGACGGCTTCGTTGGCGGTCCTCAGAGGACGGCGAATCTTCCAGTCGTCGCCGTGGCCCCCCTCTCGTCGTCTCCGGGGCTCATAGATCACTTCGTAATCCGAGTCATCGCTCGGTGTGAATGACCGCCGGCGCCGTCTATACGTGTTCCGTCGTGGTGCGTACGGCTCTGCCTCACGGCGCCTTATTGCAGGGTCCGTGCGATAGTGGCGCCGTCCCATCCTGGCGTGTGCAACTGGTGGCGGATAACAGACCAGAGCGCGGCGCTTTCTATTCTTATACAGCAGCAGAGGGAAAAAAAAGAAAGAAAAAAAAAAAAACATAAAAAATGAGTAGAAGAGAAGGCGGTAGATGGATAGAACAGGGATGTAGAAGAAGATGGTGCATCGGTAACAACGAAGTGTCTGTCCCTCCAATTATGATGATGATGATTATTATTATTATTATTATGTTTGTCGGTCATAGAACAAGAAGCTCAAAAACTATAGATTTAAAAAAAAAGATTAAGATAATGCGACGGGAAGCGAAAGGGAAAGAAAACAAAAAAAAACAATAAACAATAATAAAGAAAAGACAGACCAAGATACTCTCAGAACGAATTTGAAAATTCTTCTTCTTTGTTTTTCAAGAGGTGAGACAAGAAGAACCGCCAGGCCAGTCGGGTGTTCCTCGTACCTCGTCGTCTAATCCACTTCACTGAAGTCGTTGCTCTACTGCTTCTTTCCTTACTTCTTCAGCGCGCCTGGGCCGACCTTGAACTTCGTGTTCATCACCGCGGGCTTGCTGGGCTTCGCCGCCTTCATCTGCATGGAAGAGGTGTAGGTCGTCTCCTCTCCCTCCTTGTCATCCTCTTCCACCTGGCCCTTCTGGAGCTCGGCCAGCTCTTCCTGCATCTTCTGCTGCTCGGCCGTCCTGGTAAATATGGACTTAATGGTCTGGAACACCCCGCGGTCTTTCTCCCTCGCGGCTTCGGCGGCACCAGGGCCCGCCGCGCCAATCCCAGCAGGCCGTACGTGCTCACGGAGCGCGGGCATCGGGGCGGGGATTGGCCTGGGAAACCCGTTGGCCGTGAAAAAGGGGTGCGCCAGGGCAGCCTCCGCTGTAATGCGTTTGGCTGTGTCCTGCTCGAGCATCAAGCAAATGAGGTCTTTGGCCTCGTTGCTTACGTTGTTCCACCCGTGGCTGGGGTGGAAGAGAACGCCGCGGTCCATGCGCATCAGCATTTCCTGCCGCTCCTGGCTGGTTTTGATGGCCCGCCCGGAGAAGGGGGGTCGGCCGCAGAGGAGCACGTAGAACACGACACCGCACGACCAAACGTCGATGCTTTTCACCAAGTGGTGATTCGTGCAGAGCGGCCGTGCCCCTTGCTCCTCAATGCCGCGGATGATCTCCGGTGCAAGATAGTAAGACGTTCCGCACGGCGTATTGCGAACGTCGTACTCCAACACCAACTTCGAAAGGCCAAAATCCGCAATCTTCACCACCACCTCCACAAGCTTGGGATCTACATCATTAATATTCGCCGGGGGATGGGCCGCTGCCTCACCATGGAGGTAGGTGTTAATAAGGATGTTCTCCGGCTTGATGTCGCGGTGGGTGATGCTCTGCTGATGCAGGTAGTGAATGCCGGAGAGCACCTGGTGCATGATCTTCCGGGTCAGCGCCTCGTTCACCGTACGATTCCGCACAACAAATTCGAAGAGATCCTCAGACATCAGGTCCAGAGCCAGAAATACGTGGTTAGCTGTCTGAATCGTCTCGTACAGCGTTATAATACACGGATGATTGGTTCGCCGCAGGATTTCCTTCTCGTGGGTCACCATCTCCGCCTTCTTCCCCGTGAGGATCTCCTTCCGGATAATCTTCAGCGCCCTCGTCTCACCAGTGGGAATATGGCGCGCTGTCACCACCTCAGAGAAGCCGCCTTTCCCCAGCATCTGCGGGTTGTCAACGTCATAGAAGGCGCGGATATCCACCGCTTGAATGGCAGGTGTGGCAGGAACATGAACCTGCGCCGGCAGCATTTTATTCATCATCTTTTCTGATTTTTTTTTGTGTGTAATTGCTTTCTTTTTGTTGTGAAGAAAGTGAAGCGCCAGTGAAATACGTAATCGATTGAAACAATATATACAGATACAGCTAGCAGACGACTATATATATATATATATATATATATAAAAAGAAGTGTAGTTGAGGAAAAACAAAGCAGTTGGAATCTGTATCAATCAAGCACAGCAAAGCATAACAACGCTCAATATTGTTCTTCAATGCATGAAGAAGTGTCAAAAACAACGCAGCGAACCCTAACCCTGGTGAGCAGCAACGATGATAGACCATTGTTTGTTTTGTGTGTATGTCGACATTCACGCACGGCACTAGCGTGCAGAAGCACAACAAAAAGCGTAGCATATATATATATTGAAGGGAAAAATTGATTAGATGGCATTAACAGTACGGACTGTGAATGCCTCCTGAAGTAGTTCACCTTCAGATACGATCGTCATCCCACACCAGAACAATTTCATTGATGCCGTGGCGAGCGACGCGTAGAATATTATAAGTGGTAGACGCTTTTACTTTATTCCAGATGAGGTGCATACATCAAGAAACAGACGTGCGAAACGCAGAGAAGAAAAAAAAAAGAGAGAGAGAACAAGAGAAGAAGAAGAAAAAAAAAAGCACACTTAGAAAATTTGGCTGTGCGCAGTATTCCTCTTACGGCTCGACGGCACCGCACCAATGCGGTATCGAATCGATGCATTCCACCCCGTTCCTCCGGCCTACGCTGTCCACGGCTGCCTCCAACAGCTCTGGAGAGCGGACGGTAGCGTCCTCCGTATCACTGCCGCACAGCGACACGGCGGGGAAGTACGCCACTGCTGACTCGAGGTACACGGGTTCATCCAGCACGTTGACGTAGGGGTGGTGGCGGTACTCCGCTGCGGACACTTCCGCAGACGCCACCGACTGTAACTCGCTCTCACACAATCTCTCCTGACGGCGATGGCGAGCCACAGCTCGCCGACGTCGACGGCGCATCTTGGCGCGGAACGCTCGGATTGCCTCCTCCGTCACGAGGCCATCTCGGATGTTGTCCTCGGCGGTGCGCAGCTCCGACTCGCCGTGGGCAAACATGCACCGAACCTCGTACGGGCAGAACCCCGTCGCCATGAACTTGTCGCACAGGCGCGTCTTGTATCGGTCGGCCTGCACCGGCACCGGGCAGTAGTAGTCCATTCCAAGAAGGATGGGGTGAAAATATGGTAGCAGCACGTTTGAATACGATAGAAAACAAAATGATCTCGAATTTGGCATGGCAAATAACCAAAGAAGAAAAAAGTGTGAAGGGACACAAGAAAGAGAGCATACAGGACGGAGAAGAATACTGTGCGAAGTGTGTTGGCATTAGCATCCACAATTATTATTTATTAATTATTTTTTTGCACCTCTGCGAAGTATGCATCAGTGTGCAATCAACACCAGCACTACAACCTTTCATTTCATGCTTTGCGGTTTCTCAAAAGAATGGAAGAAGACAGAGAGGAGCGCCGCCGTACACGTTGTGGGTACTTCTCTCTCTCTCTGCTGTGCTGTTATCCTTGTCCATCAGCATGAAGCAATTTTGTCCCAAATTAATCTTGTGAGAACCACAAAAAAAAAAAGAAAGAGAAAAAAAAAAAAAAAAAAAAAAAAAAAAAAAACCGCTTTTAGCTGCAATGTAAAACCTCGTTGAATTGCTTCGACGGAGTGCGTATAGAAAAGTAGTTGTAGTTGAAGGGAAAAAAAAGTGCGTTGATCATCCAGCACAGGCGTTGCGCAGCGCCAGCCTTCCGGCTCCTTCCACGAGAGACTGTTGCAATGCTGAGGTGCGACGCCGCACCCGCACGCCCCTGCCGAGCCCACACTGGCACAGCAGGTCGTCCAACGACGGCGGTAGAGGGAAGGGGGGAGAAGCCCGCACGGTGCTCTGCAAGAGGTAGACGGTGGTGCGGGCTTTCATTTCATTTTACCTGGTGGGCGCAGTAACGATCTTAGAAAGAAAGAAAAAAAAAAAAAAAAAAAAAAGAAAAAAAAAAAAAAAGAAAAGCGCAACAAAACATTTTTTTTCTTGTCGGTGTTCACCCGATGCTGGTGGTCCCGTTTATGAAGCGAGTCCCTCTGTGCCTTACGGCTCCACAGCACCGCACTCAAACGCCTCTCGCCGCAGTCGCTGCCACTGCCGTAGGCGGGTGGCGCGGCCTTCACGGCCTCGGGGTAGGCAGGGAATGGCTCCGACACGCCGCTGTTCATTTCCATCTCCTCGGCCGGGAAGTACTCCGCCTCGCACTCGAGGTACACGGGTTCATCCAGCACGTTGACGTAGGGGTGGTGGCGGTACTCCGCGCCGTACGCAGGGGCCGGCGGAAGCGCCTCGTCGCAGTAGCAGCTGTACGGGTACGACGGGTAAAAGGCATAGCGCTGTCGGTGACGCTGTTGGCGGCGGCTGCCATAGAACTTGGCGCGGAACGCTCGGATTGCCTCCTCCGTCACGAGGCCATCTCGGATGTTGTCCTCGGCGGTGCGCAGCTCCGACTCGCCGTGGGCAAACATGCACCGAACCTCGTACGGGCAGAACCCCGTCGCCATGAACTTGTCGCACAGGCGCGTCTTGTATCGGTCGGCCTGCACCGGTTTGCTTTCGACTGGAGCAACCACGGGAACGACGGTGTCAGAAGTGGGGACGAAACACATTGGTGGGGATAACAAGGTAGGAAGACTCTGAGGAAAAGAATGTAGTATCGTTGTGTTGGCTTTCTAGGTGACGGTGAGACAAACGGATGAAGATAACAAAGAGATGGAGAAAGCAGCGACAACAATAAAGATCAGAACATGTTTCGGCACCAGGAACATTCCAGTTACTAGCACACACATACACACCTTCCGTCGCTCCGGCGAGGGGATTGCCCATTCATTAATTCATCCCGTCCTCTCCCATTTGGTTGATAGTCCTGCTAGCTCGGATACACACCAGAGACAGCCCGCGCTGGCTGAGTAGCGTCATGAACGGTTCACACAGAAAAAAAAAATCTGTTTCTTACACTCCAAAAAGAGTTTTTATATAAAGGTGGTGAAAAAAAAAAAAAAAATAATAACAATAATAATTCTTTTCTTTTCCTCAGAATAAGAGTGGCAGCGTTAGTTTCTAGTTGTTGTTGTTTGTTTGTTTGAATTTATTTTTTTGTTGTTGTTGCTGCTGCTGTTGCTTTCTCGCGGAAATGCTCTTCTCAACACTGCTCTCTCTGGGTATGGTTACCCTCTATCCTATCGGGCATCAATGCGTTCCAATGAGCGTCTGATATGGGCCCTTCCATACAAGAGCTGTGAGTAGACGAGCTGTGGAAAGTTCTGCTGCGAAAAATGTAATATACGAACGTAATCCCCGCGCATCCTTCGCCCGCAAGCGCTCAAAGCAAGGAGGCGTAACGGCTCTTTCATTCTTCTTTTTTTTTTCCTTTCTTCTGTTCTATTCTGCCGCGCCAGACGTGGGCAAAACGCCGGTACACCTCCGCGGATAGTGCTGCATAAGATCTCGCTGCTGACGCCCCGGCAGCGAGTCTGGTACGGGCACGAGGAGAAAACCCGCTGCTGGTTTATCTCCTCTTCACGTCGACATGGGGTCGAGGCCTCTTAACATTCCGAAGAGAAGAAGCCCTCGCCGCGCTGGACAGCCGCGGCAGATCTATGAGGGGCCCGTCTACCCCACGCAGCACGTCATCAGAAGATGAGCAACTCGCAGATTGAAGCACGCAGCATACATTTGTTATACAAAAAAGACGGTGGAGGAAATGTGGAGTCCAGCTCTACAACTCTGCATCCGTCCGTAATGGCGAAAGGGCCCCTCTAAGGATTGTTGTTCGCCCCGTTATCTTCTTCACGCTCGCCTTCTTCATTTTGAGCTCCTTCCTGCTGCGGCGCGATATTTCCCCCGTTGGCGCCATTTGGCATCTGCTGCTGGTCCTGCAGGCTCTCATGAATCCGCTTGAGGGTCCAGTCGAACACGTAGTCGATGTGAAAACCTTCTCGAATAAAAAGTTCGCGAAAGATTCGCTTCAAATATCCGTAATCGGGTTTGTCCTCGAACCGCAAGCTACGAATGTAGTTCATATAAGCCGACAGCTCTGGGGGGAATCCTCTAGTGAGCACTTCCACAGCCGTGTTCTGCTTGCGCTCAGAAATACGGTTGTATTTTTCCTGTCGCGTGTGTGCACGAAGTCCCTGCCACGGGAGAGAGCCGCGTAGGAAGTACATGAGAATGTAGCCCACGCCTTCCATGTCATCCCTTCGGCTCTGCTCGATACCCAGATGGGTGTTGATACTACAGTAGCGCGCTGTGCCCGTCAACGACTTCCCCTCCTTGTATGGGATGTGCTGGTGCGTACGAGCGTCCCGGTATTTCTTGGCTAAGCCAAAATCGATGATATATACATGGTGCCCCTTGCGCCCCGTTCCCATAAGAAAGTTGTCCGGCTTAATGTCCCGGTGCAGCACACTCTTGCTGTGCACAAACTCAATGCGGCTGATCATCTGATCCGCTAGCATCAGCGTCGTCTTCAGCGAAAATTTCCGGTTGCAGAAACTGAACAGGTCCTCCAACGACGGGCCGAGCAGCTCAATCACCATCACATTGAACTCTCCTTCCACGCCGTGGAACATGACTGTGGGAATCCCGACCGCGCCGCCGCCACTGTTGAGAATGCGATAGAACCGAGCCTCATATGTGAGCTGCGGATGGCGCGTCTTGACCTGCTCGAGTTTAATGGCTACCGGCTCACCCGTTTGGATATTGGTACCGCGGAAGATCTCGCCAAAGGACCCGGATCCGATCTTCTGGCCGATCCGGTACCGATTGCCGACCCGAAGCTCGACGTTCATTTTCCTGTTGAACAAAGTGTTTTTCTGATTGCAATTATAATTATCTTTACAGTGCTTCTCTCTCTTTTTTTTTTGTGTGTGTGGAAGAATTAAATTAGGCTTGAATATGGTGCAGAACTCTTGTCTGTAAGTATCTCGGCTTTTCCAAAAAAAAAAAAGAAAAAAGCGCGGCACTGAAGCACGAGAACAGCACGATATTTCGTGAGGGAAAACAACAAACAAACTCAACGGACTAGTGCTCCAGTCCGTCACAGCAACTATCTCCAGAGGACGCGCCAATAAAGTAGCAACAAAAATTAGAGTACCAAGAAAAAAACGAGAGGGAAGAGAGAGTGTGTGTGTGTGTGTGGGAGAGAGCTACATCAATCAGTCCAGAAAGCAAAGCAATCCAAATTTTGCGCTTCTACAGTATAAGCGATAGTCGTTCTCTGCCTTTCATTCATTCGAGGAATGCCGAAAGAATTTCAATCGTAAATATCGACAAAAGTATGGTTGTCTTGAGAGCGCATGTCAAGTTGGAAGGAAGGTTCGCATGCCTGGGGAGCAGCGCTGCCGCACCTCTCCCACAAACCGCAGTCAGCGGTGATCCTCCGACTTGCGGATCTCTCTGTCCGTCATGGCCGTCCAGTCGTACACCCCGTCGTCTTCAAAACCGTATCGAATAAACAGCGATCGGAATAAGCTGCGGAGATACGCGTAGTCTGGGCACGCTTCAAATGGCAAGGAGCGAGTGTAGTGCAAATACGCAGCAAATTCGAACGGCAAACCTCTGCAGAGTTCTTGAACAGAGGTGTTCATCTTGACAGTGGCAATGCGTTCCAACCGCTTGCTGGCGGTTGCGGTCAACCCCTGCCAGGGGAGGCAACCCTGAAGAAAATACACTAAGATATACCCCAGTGCCTCCATGTCGTCCCGGCGGCTCTGGACAATGCCTACATGAGTGTTGATACTACAGTACCGCGCCGTCCCTACCATTGAAAGGGCTTCCCTTACGGGGATGTGCTGGCCACCCTCCCGGAAACGTTTGGATAATCCAAAGTCGATAATGTAGACGTGGTGCTGCTTTTTCCCCGACCCCAGCATGAAGTTATCGGGCTTCATGTCTCGGTGGACAAGGCCCCGGCTATGAATAAACTCTAGCCGCTCGAGCATCTGGTCCGCGAGCATCAAAGTTGTCTTCATTGAAAATTTGTTTTGGCAGGCCCTAAAGAGGACGTCGAGAGAGTGCCCCAGAAGCTCAATGACGAGCACTGCGTAGTCTCCCTCGGTGCCGTAGAAGTGGTATTCGGGCACCGCCTGAAACTTCTGCCTTCGATCCCGCGAGGCGGCGAGGACGGCGTAGAGTCGGGCCTCCCGCGCCAGCTGCGGGTACGACGCAGTGGACTTCTCCACCTTAATGGCGACTGCGTTGCCGCTGGAAATCGAGGTTCCCAAATACAACTCTCCAAAGGTACCGCCCCCGATACGGACCCCGACCTTGTACTTGCCCCCCACCACGAGGCCCGTGAGGACTGTTTCCCGAGCCATGGATCCCCTCCGGGTGCTGTGAACCACCCCTGGGGCAAACGCAAGGACCCGCGGAATCTTTGTTCTATACCTACTCAAGAAAAAAAAGAAAAAAAAAGATTTTTTTATTTTTATTCTTTATTTGTGACGGCAGAACTACAAAACGAAAGCTGTATAGCTGCCTGTGATGAATGACTAATGTTTGGATGGCGTTACGTGGGGGGGAGGGGAGGAGTGAATGAAATGGAAGTCTCGAGGGGTTGTTGTTTTCTCCTGTCTTCCTCTGCGTGCTCTGTGAGGGAGGAAATCCTCTGTAATCGTTCAAATTTTGATCCTCTCCACCTTCGAAGGCGCAATCTCTTTCCTCGCCTTTGGGCGCTACTCAAATAATGTATATTATTAAAAGGGCCGAAAAAGGAAATTCGCAGAAGAGCATAGAGTGCTGAATAATATAACTAATACATCTTGTCTCAAGGGCATTGCTCTGCAGCCACATAACTTGACGGTTCTGAGTGGACGGATCTTATGATTTACTGTCTTCGCGGATAATAAATATATATTCTACTACCCTAATGGTGAAATAGTGAAGCGTTCTCCATCAACGCAATGGCTATTCTTTTGGTTCCTCTGGGCCTGGATCTCGCAGCCGGCGGCCTGCACCCCCAAACGTTTTGGGGCGCTGCACCTCCTCTTCTGCGTGTTCTTCATCATCGTCTTGGCCTGCAGCGCCTGCGGTTCCTTTCCAGCGCTGAATAATCGCCGCAGGCTGTGCATCATTGCCCCATTTCCTCCTCGTTGACGCCAGCTTCACCAGGAGATGCCGTGTGCCCGCCCCTGGGCCCTGGCGCCGCTGGCGGCTGCTGCGCGGCCAGTATTTCGTCTAGCGTGTGAATATTTCGTGCGCTGTGCGACCGTGGACCTGCTGGAACCACCGGGGCGGGCACTTGAGAAGGGGAAGGGCGCTCCCGCTGAAAAATGCCCATCATGCGTTTAAGGGGAGCGGGCATCCCCGTCGTCTCGTGAGCCGGTACGGTCGCGGTTGGTGGGCCGCCCGGCGCCGTGGACTTCACCACCACACGAACCGAGGACGACGCCGTGATGCCGATATCCTGCAGCGCAGATCCCTCGTCGGTGTCGCGGTGGAGGCGCTGGGGCGGGGTACTGACCTTCACGATGTCAAACGCATCGTGTCCGAGGGCTTCTTGTATTCTAGGTCGCACATCGTTGCGAATGGTGCTGCTGCTGGGTCGCAAACGCTCCACGGTCAACGACCCTCCTGTCGGCAGTGTACAGCGGAGGCTGATGAACTCGGGCTTCTGCCGTTGCGGCACTGGTTCGGCGTCTGGCTTGCTCACGGATGAGATGGGTCGCTTTTTTGTGTCTAGCTCCTCGGCCGCTGGGGCCTCTTGGCCTGCGCCGGGGCTGGTGCCGGTGCTGGGGCTGGGGGGTGACGGGGCGGCCGGCAGCGCTTGCTTCGGGGCCGGCGCCGGGGCCGGAGACTTCTTTGGAGGGGATGGAGAGGGAACGCTTTTATTTGCTGACGGTGCCGTTGACGGTCTCGATGGCGGTGCCACGGCACAGGCGGAGTGGGCTAGCTGGCTGTTAATCATTTCGACATGCTCTCGCAATCTCTGCATGATTTCTTTAGCACTGTGGTTGTCGGCTTGATCCGAGCGCTGGCGGGCAGCAGACGCAGGGACCGTCGCGCCGCCAAATGGGATGCGCAGCAGCTGCTGCAGGCACTGGATGAGGCGCACTGCTGTGAAATTCCCCTCCGCGAGGACCCCTGGTGCGGCGCGTGCTGCACTTCTAGACGGCAAGAGATGGGCCCGCGGTACAGCCAAGCAGCCCGGGACCGCCTCCACGAGCTGATCGTAGGCCGCCGTTCCTTCCTGAACTTCGTGGACCAATACCACACGGTGCATCTGGCCGTGGGAGAGGGCGGCGGCGAACGCCTCTCGCTGGGCCGTGCGGCCCTTTATGGACGCAAAGGAGACGTCGATCTCGGCCACCTTGCGGCCATGGCGCACCGCAGCGAGGCTCTGGACCCGGGGGCATCCCGCCGCCTCCTCCGGTGTGGCTTCGGCTGCGGAGTGGACGAAGACGACGAGGGGGACGTCAAGCACCGCCTGCGCCTGTTGGGCCTCAGCCATCGTCGGGTACAGCAAAAGGCCCATCTCTAATCTTCACTCACTTGTAGGGGCGAAACTTCTCTTCGATTCGAACTAGTTGAACTTCCGTGGCGGAACAAAACAATATTAATATGAAGGCGAAGAAGCGGAAGCGCAACGGAAAGCAGAAAGTAGGTAAACCTGTCATCGCCGAGGTCAACTGGATGCATTCAGTAGATGTGGAATCCAGATGATGATCCATCCATTACGCCTGCTCTAAACGGAATTCCTCATCGCACACAACAATAACTAAAAAAAAAAAAAGAAAAAAAAGTCAGGACTACTCCGCTTCACCCTTGTCGCGTCGCTTCACTGGTCTCGTCAAGGGAAATGGGGCCGTCGAGTCTCCGCACAGAGACCTTCTCATCACATCCGCTCGTCTCTCCGCCGCAGCGTCTCTCTAAAAGATGTTAAGGAGGGTCGCATTCGGCTTCCTCCACATTGGACGTAAGGAAACACAACAAAGGGGAGAGGTTATATATATATATATATATAAGCGTTAAATAAATAGTAATAATCTGGAGAATCAAAGTGATGATAAATAAGAGAGGAAAAGGCAAAAGAAAAAAAAAAAAACGATACTATACTGGGCCGGACACCGTCAAGGAACGAAGACGAGTGGGATTGCATGCTCCGTCAAGGAACGAAGACGAGTGGGATTGCATGCTCCGTCAACGGCTCGACAGCGATATGCAACGAGGTCATGGAGCTAGACAGCGATATGGCATTCCAATGATCTCGTCTTACAGCTTCGAAGGTTTGTCCTTCGGCTGGATCGAGAAGACGTTAATAATCTCCTCGTGGTACGGCAGACCGCGGCGCACGACGCTCTGGGGGAAATTTTCATGGTTCGCTGCATCGGGGAAGTGCTGTGGCTCAAGGCACACGGCCGTGTGGCGGCCGTAGCGCTCTCCAGGCGTTCCCGCGGCTTTTCCTTTAGGTTGTTGGCTGTATAAACCCAAATGCACGGGAATGTAGACAGCACCTCCATCTTGATCTCGGAGGAGGGGCTGTACACCGCAGCATTGAGGCGTGGGGGCTGGCCAGGCCGCCAGCGGTCAATGGCATATGGGTGGTCGTAGCCGCAGGGGTTGCGGTTCAGCTCTGCCTTGTTGATGCCGTCCCCAATGGCCCGCGGCGCAAGGAAGTCGAACGCGCCCCGCACGGGGACCACCTCCCCCGACGGTACTGCAGCCGAATCGGTCTGGATCAAATGGTGGCAGTCGGGGAGGCGCAGCACATGGTTATGCACCGTTTCGGGCTGTTTCCAGTCCTCCTTGTCGGATCTGGGGGGAATGCCGTTGAGGTTCCAGTACGCATGGTTGAACATGTTGACGATAGTCGAGGAGGCGGGGCTGGTCTCGGGGATGAACGCGTCGAACTGCATGTGGAGGGCGGCGGGCTTGAGGAGGGGAATGTAGTAGTACACACTGCACTGCAGCTCGGCAGGAAAGCCGTTCTCCATGTGAGGGCTGCGGTACGTGAAGCGCACGCCGACGGATTCCTCGTGGTGGTCCATAAGCTCGTAGCTCCAGTGCTTCTTATCAAACGTGTTGCCACCACCGTGAATTGTGTGCTCTCCAGCGTTCTTTGGGGTGTAATACTCCACATTCTCGAGAGTAAAGCGGCCGTGTCCGACGCGACCCGCGAACCGCCCGACAGTGGCGCCGAAGTAGGTCCCGCAGTCCGCCAGTGCTTCCTCGTACTTGGTGTAGTGCACACTTACCTCTGTCCAGACCTTCTTCTTGGGGTGGTAGACCTTCACTGACTGCAGCGTCGCGCCAAGCGTGGAGATACTGACCTGGAGAGCAGGGCTCTTGAGGGTAATCAACTTGCCCGGACCGAAATCCTTCTCCTCCACGCACAGCACCACCTTCGGGGGTGTCTTCTTTGTCGACTTCTTCGTCTTGGATACCTTGTTCATGATGGATGATGGACGCAAAAGGATTAAGAGAGAGAGAGAGAACTGAAGGTCGACAAAGGGACAAAGGGAGAGAGCGGAGGAATAAGACAGAATAACACAGAATGGCACATGGCAGATTTCACAGCGCTCACGACGCCACTTCTTCATTGTTCGGTAGCCGCTAGGCCAGCAACATCTCGTTATTTTTTTTTTCTACCACCAAAAACAATAAATAACTCTCAGGAAATAAATTTGAATGGATAAGGGCGAACGAAACACAACGGTGACAACTCGGAATTCGCCATGCCGTGGAGATATAGAAGAGGGACGAGTTCCTGGTAACAACTTATGCCAGAGCTAAGCCCATCACCGACGGATGGGCTTAGCTCTGGCTTGTCACGATAGAGAGCGAGAGTAATGGAAAACACCGGAAAAGAAAATAAATAAATAAATAAACAGACGCTACGTTTTGATTTTTCTTCTGATTTCTGAAATATATAAAGATATAGATGTCTCAAATATAATAATAATAATAATAATAATAATAATAAAAGAAAATAAATTCCTGTACCATAAAGAAAGGTTAGGCGGACGAGTAGGGGAAGAGGAACAACGATAAACCCATTCATGCCGCGGAACCATTCAAGGAGAGGAAACCAGCACACCGATGCCTCCCTTACAGGCTAGAGTCCTTGCCGAAGCTGAACTCGTTGACGATCTTTTCGTGGAAGGTGTTCTGTCCGCGGCGGATGGTGCAGCTGGGGAACTCGGGCCGGTTGGGTGTGTCGGGGAAGTACTGGGGCTCCAGGCCAATGCCGGTGTAGCGCGCGTAGCGGCATCCAGGGAGGCCGGTGGCGGGCTCAGGCTTGTTGTTGGCGGTGTACAGCCAGATGCAGGGGTACGTCGAGGACACAGTCAGCTTGATGTTGGAGGACGGGCTGTACGCAATAGCGTTCAGGGAAAGCTTGTTGCGCTGATATCCATCCACGGCCCACGGGTGATCAAAGCCACTTGGGTCGCGGTCAAGGCTGGGGTCATTGATGCCCTCACTCACCACCTTTCCCTTGCGGAAGTCAAGCACGGTGCCGTCCACTGGGAGGAACTTGCCGGTGGTGATGGCGTAGCGGTCGGCCTCAGCGACGCGGCTGGCGGGGATACGGACCCAGTGGTTGAGCACCTTCTCGGGCTGGGGCCAGGGGCCGCTGCCGGAGTGGCGGGGAACGCCGTTGAGGTTCCAGTACGCGTGGTTGAACATGTTGACGCAGGTGGCGGCGGCAGGGCTGTTCTTGGTGACCTCCGCGTGGTACTCCATCACCAGGGTGCTCGGCTTGGAGACAGGGATGTAGTAGGAGGCCTTGCTGAGGACCTCGCCGGGCATTCCGTTCTCCATGTGCGGGCTCGTGTACGAGAAGGTGACGCCGACACGCTTGGAGTTGGTCGCAACGACGAAGGACCACATCTTCTTGTGGTACGCGTTAAAGCCGCCGTGGCAGGTGTGCTGATTGTTCATGTTCTTATCTGTGATGTACGTCTTGCCGTCGAGCATGAAGCGGCCGTTGGCAATACGGCCGGCGCTGCGGCCCACCGTGACGCCCATGTAATCGGTGTCGGCAGCGGCCTCCTTCGGGTAGTCCTGGTAGCCGCAGTTGACCTCAATCCACTCCTTCTTCTCGGGGCAGAAAAGCTTGCAAGAAATGAGGGTGGCGCCGAGGGGGGATAGCTCCACAGTGAGCGCGGGGACTTCAGAACGACATTGCGCTGTCCCTCGACGTTCTTGATTTCGGTACCAAAGCCCTGAGCCATTGGGAGTGACGTAGATGATCGATAAGAGGCAAGAAAGAAATCTAGCGTGTCAAAATGAAATATTACAAGAACGCAGCGAAATAGAGAGAGCAACAAAAAGTAAAGGAGAATGAAGTACCTAGATTCATATGAAGGCTAAAACAAAAAAAAAAAACAGATGTTTTGTGCTCCAAAAGCAGTGTTCTCTGTTTCGTTGTTTCCCGTTCATTACGCAGCAGTTAAAGGTAAAGTTCACCGTGCATTTCCTCTTCTCCTCTCATCCTCTCCAGTCTGATACTCTACTCGTAGTTGTGATACACCTTATTTCCTCCATTCGCGTAGAATTCAGAGATGCCGGTGTGAACGTAATTGGCCGGAACATAAACGGACGCCTGATCCTTCGTCAGAACAGGATAGGGCTGATAGAGTAAAAAGAATCCGTCAACATCAAGATGCGCCTGAGTGTTGAGCGCCGCGCTGGGGGGTGAGGGCTGGCCAGAGCTGCGCCTCGCGGCCATTGCCATTGTGGAGTGAGTCGTCGAATCGCTACCAGCCGGAATGATACTGCCGCCAAGCACCCGACGCACCTGGACGCCCCAGCCGCGCGGAATAAAGACAACGTCCCCCGGGACGGCGCGGATCTGATACGTCATGTGGCCAGAGGCTGCCCTCCGGCCGCAATCGGCCCCGGTGGCAGCGACAATCAACTGGTGTTTGGCACTCTTGGAGCAAGTGAGGCGACCGGAGGTGGCCCAGTCGGGACCGGACCCGCACCCTAGATCCGCCTGCTTCTTTACTCGGTCCTCGTTCTGCTTCGCGCACATCTGCTCCGCAAATGAAGGTACAAAAACCGTGAGTTGAACTTCACGGCGCGGCACAAAGAACGTCTCCGCATCGCCCCGCCCAATCGTGACGTGCTCGTTGGCCGTCGCCGGCAGCGTTCTCTGCGCCTCCACCAGAGTGCGGTACCGAAGCGGAACGGGCGGGTCCAGCGGGTTGCCCAGCACGGCGGCATCGGGAGATGGGCCAGAGGAGCGGCCATCTTTCGTACTATCTGAAGGCGGAGGGCTAGGGTGCTCGCTCGCCGGCGCGGTGCAGCCGTCCATGACCTCCACGCGGGCCAAAATGAGCAGGTGCGCAAACAGTGTCTGCGACAGCAAATTGGAGGAGGTGGGGTGCCGCAATGGCGTCCCCACAGCAAACGGAACGCAAGGCTCCACGCCACCAGCGAGGCGGCACACCTCCCGTGGAAGATCCCCCGGGAGAGAAAGCCGGCCAACGGCTGCCTCGGGCAGGCGAAGCTGTACATAGCCAACCCGCCGCGCCGGAGAAGTCCGTGTCGTTGGCCAGCGTCGCTTCACCTCCTCCAGCACATCTCGCGGGGCAGCGGCACCAGTGGCCACGGCCCCGCCACGCTCGGTTGCCTTGCTGAAGTACACGTAGCCGGCGTCACCGCTGGGTAGCAGCGCTTCCACCTTCTCCTGAAGGTCACCCGTGTTGAAGTGGTTTTCCAGCACGCCGGACAACAATGACAGCGCGGCGTCCTCGCGGTCTCTCTCCGGGGGGGTGGTGGGAGGCGGCCGCGGGCGGGGGAACCCAGTGAGGGAACTCCTGTGGGCCCCGGGAGGGAAAACGTCAGCCGCTGGGGCGATCTCGCCTCCCCAGCTGAGGGCGAGGAGCGAGTCGAATAGAAAAACGACGGTCTGGCGGGGTCGGCCGTGGTCCAGAGTGCCTCGGGGATGTCTTGAATGGGAAGGGAGGCAGCCAGCGGGTCTGCGGCAGCGGCAGCGGAAGACCGTACGGGGTACACCTGGCGGCGAAGGCCACGGGCTCCTCGGGCCACGATGGGCTGGTATGGCGCCCGGGCTCCTCCCGCCGGATACAGGATGTGATGAAAGAAGAGCGAGGAGAGCCGCTGCTCCCGACTGGGAGCAACGTACCTCGGTGCTGTAGTGAATAGTCCTACACCCGTGTTGGATCGCAAGTCCGCTCCCGCAACCCGGTCTACCATTCGCTGTGGCGCCGGAACACCTTCCAGGTACGCTTTCACGTGCCGGCTGTGGCGGCTGGCTCGCCACACAGTGGTTGCGCGTGCAGGGCACATTCCGAAAATTGCGTTGATTCCTCCTAAAAAAAAAAAAAAAATTGTGTTAAATGTCTGGCTGAAAAGTCTTGTGTTCGACGCCTGCGGCAAAAAAGAGAAAAAACAATGATAGTGGAGCAAAGAGAGAGGTGGGTTGCGCTGAGGACGCGCTCCGCGGGGTGCGTTGCTCGTTACACACCGTATGAAGCTATTACCAACAAATGATTTGAGCTTCTAGGCACGTGTTTCTGCTTTTCTTTTGGAGAGGTGTCGTATCGCTGGCTGGGAGGACACCAGACTGCAGTATAGTTGTTTGTGCTTCTAAAAGGATCGGCGAGCTTCTCTCTTGCTCGTAAACAACTCAAATATTAAAACTGTATGTGCAGGTGTGGTTGTGGTTGTATGTAGATGACTGTATCGAGGGAAAAAAAGAAACATAATATCTACTCTTTATAATGGTGTTTAAAACTCTGAGTATTTCTTCCTCCTCCACTCGGAAGTGAAGTGATAAAAGAGAAAATTGGAGTTTCTCTGATGTGCTGTTCTGTACAAGTGAGTTAACCAAGTAGCAGTGATCCGCAAAAAGGCAGGGTGGGTGAAGTGCGGAATATTCAGTTTGTATTTAGTAGTCGAAATAGGCTGCTTTTTATGCTACAGCAGTGCAGTTTCTAGGCCTGCTTTTCGTTCAGAGCCCATCAAATATGTGTGGAGGGACTCTCATCGGCGGCATCCGAAGAGAAGCGCGCTAGCGAGGAGAGGGGGCATGTTTGTTTCGAACTTTTTTTGTTATTATATATATATATATATATATATATATATTTATTTGTGTGTGTGTCTGTCTGTCTCGTAATCGGAAAGAGAGAGAAAGCAAGTGAAGGTTTGGATATCCTGCATCTGTTCCCTGATCCCCTCGCCCGGCACATGAGCGGCACGACTCGCGTCTCTCATCCGTCCAGAGCCTCGAAGTCTTCGCGTTTCGTGTGCCTTTTCGTGTGCGGTTCCCGTGGTCGTTGTGCAACGAAGTGCCAGTGTGTGGTGGGTGTATATAATTGTGGGCATCCGCATTCCGACTCGTGTCAAAAGAAAAGGGTCCTTGTCATTTATCCTCCGCCTGAGTTTCTTCCTTCCAAACGCGTCAGTCCGCACGTCCGAGTCTCCTCTACCATCCACCGCTAGAGCTAGGGCTTTGGAGGAGTTATCGCGTGCTAGTAGAGTAGGGCGAGGGGGTTTATCCGTAACACAAGTCGGGTGTGCGCTCTCGGAATACAGCACCGCTGCCCATTGTTCCGTGTGCGCTTTTAGCACGATTATTTTCTCTCTTCCTGAAATGGCATTAAACAATAATAATAATAATAAATAATATAAATAAAAAACGGATGTCAGGCTATCCGTTCAGGGAGAACGGTGAAGGAAAGTAGATGCGTACCAACGCAGATGAGGACTCCCATTCGTATTAGTTCTTCCTTCCGCGGTTGCCGCTCCAGTTTCCGTTCTCTGAATTGCTGGCTGCGTCCGGCATAGAATTGCGTACCCTGGGATTGATGTTCTCCATCCAGATTCTAGCACCAAAACTGCGGTAAAGCTCGCGGACCAAAGACCGGAAATCCACGCTGTGATCGCAGTCGAAAAAGAAGCTGATCTTTTTCATGTCATACTGATATTCCACATCTACAAGACCGATTTCGATGTTGAGCTCCTTGCACCGATCCCGGCACGTCTTGAGCGCAAGGGCTTCTGCCGAGGCGATCACGCTGTGCAGCCGCTTCACCTCCTCCTCGCTGGCGAGGCGGATGACCCGACCATCTTCCAGTTTCAGCTTGTCGTCTATGTTCGTCCCTTCCATGCACACGATTTCGTCGTCCCGCCCAGGAACTTTGCGGATAGTCTGCACCAGGAGGCCACAGTCCTGGCCGCGATCACCGTCCACCATGACGTACTTACCCGGAGGAATATCGGGAACGGACGCGTACTTCCGAACGCGGCCGCGCTTGAACTCAACAAAAGCAAACGTTGTTCCCTCCGAAGAGTTTTGGTCGGGCGCCGCAGCATTCGCCCAGGCGCTCTCTCCCAGGGCCACGACCCGGCTGCCGCCAGACGCTGTTGCCTGTGTTTCCCTGCGCCACCATGCCGTTATGACTTCCGCCGCCGCTCTTCTTGCCTTTGCGTCCCCTCTCTCTGCCCCACTTGCCCTTATGCAGCTCTTCTTCCTTGAGCATGTAGTCGGATGGGCCATCGAAGCCGCTCACGCCAGGAGCGGGCTGCTCCTCCCCCCAAACGCCAGCGCCATCGCCCCAGGAGCCAGGACCAGAGTATGGGGGCCCCAGCGGAGCGCTTACGAAGTTCATCAGCTCCGTCGCCGCACCTTCGGCTTCCCCGGCCCGGCCAGTCGCTCGCAGCCGCATGCAGAGGCGCTTGGCCTCCTCAATAACTTCGCGCAGTCGAATCGACACACCGTCTGCGGCCTCCGCGTCGTGCGGCCCGCCCAGCTTGGTACCGTACATGTCAGCCATCGCAAAGTTTTGGAATTGGGTTCCCATCGGCATCTTGAAGTCTACCCCGTTCGACACGAATTCGTCCACCAGTCCAGAGTCTCGTCCCGCCATAGAATCGCTAGAGGAAACCGATGGAGATGGGTAGGAGGTCACGTACGTCAAACGGAACCCGCGACACTAGGAAATAGCAGCGCAGGGATTGCGGAACAGAAACTGTTCAATGGTCTGCTAGGATGACTGCACAACTATAAAGGCAGAGAAAAAGAAAAGAAAAAGGTGTGAAAAGACTGTCGTGAGTAGCATTGTACATTAAGCAGCAACGGCGCGGGCGCATTGCCAACGACGAGCCGTGCACAATAAACAGGAAGGGGAAAATGAAGAAAAAAAAGTTCTTTTCGATCAAAGTTGTGCTATTTAAGCCAGAAAGATCAAGGCCCATTCATTGCACAGTGAACGTATCGCCTCACTAGAGCCGACACAATGTTGAGTTTTTGTGTATTGTCGATTGTTTGAGGCTTTCGATTCGAGTGGCATTTGTAAAACTCCAAGCTTGAACTTTACCCACCTGAGCATCTCCAGCTCCACGCCAATAGCCCTCCCGCCCCCAATGCAAGGAGGCTCGCAACCCGAAACCGCTGCTGTCTTGCCATTTCTTGAGGCGAAGGTTCTTTGTAGTAGTACTCTTCTGGTTCGCGACTTGTGTTGAGCGTCCGCTTGTCGTACTGCACTCGTTTCCTGTTCTGAGCCACCTTCAGGTGCGGAGAGCGCACGTGCATCGCCTCAGGAGAAAGGTCCTGATCACTGAAATAGCTCCGTGCCATCCGGGCCGCAGGTTTCTCCTCCTCACGCCCGTGAAGGTCGTCTTGTGCAGCCCGCTTCAGCTCCACATCCGTCTCCTCCCCGAATAGGCGGTCGTGCGCGCTTCCACGCAGGAAGTTTTTCTGGCTCATGGGGAGGCGCTCCTCGATCTGCGCCGTGAGCTTCTCGAAGCTTTGTCAAACTGGCCACTTTGCGTCTCGTGTGGGTTCGACTTCGGGGCGCGTGGTCGGAGCGCTAGTCTTGTGCGGAAGAAAATTGAACCGCAGCGCACGGAGGCTGTTCCTTTGTGAAGCAGGGACATGTCTAGTGCACTTTTCGATTAGAAAAAAAAAAATTTCCGACCCGTTTTTTTTTATTGCCGGAGGGGAGGCACTCCCTAACCCCTGTGTCTTTGGGTAGCTGGCAGATGGGGGAAGGGGGGGGAGGGGGGGGGGGAAGGGGTTGAGTGGCACCCGAAGAAGTGTTTTATATGATCTTCAGCAGGACTGCAGGCAGTGGGCAGGCAAGCAGTCATCGTGGCGTGGAGTGGGATATGACGGCGATTATCTACTTTGTTGTTGATTCGCTTTACAACAGGAGATCTAAACCTGAAAAGGAGGAGAGCCGAGTTTCTCCCAATATCGCGCCACAAGCATCGCCAGTCCAGGAGTGCAAGCGGCGACAGAGGGAGACGGAAATAAGAGCGTGCTGTGAAACGACGTGGCGATGGCGCTAGGATGCGGCTGCGGCGTGCTGCTTCCTCCAAATTTAATCCTTGAGGCGAAAGCTTCCTCCGCATCAGGAAAAATAGGGTAGTCGGTGTGGAGCGCGGGCAGTAAGTGTGCCTGCATATCCTCCGGGTTACCGAAGCCCTTGTCCTCGCTGGGGGGAATAAAGTTGTGGAGGAGATCGTACAGCGCACGACAGAGCGCCGGCACTGTATTCGCCGCCGACCGAGACGGAGCTTTTTCTTCCAGGGTTTCCGAGCAGACGTGAGGAGGCAGCGCTGCACTTGCGGCAAGCAGAGACCGCCAACGGTGCCAAAAGCAAACTTTTGCTGTTGAGAAGTGAAGCCGCAGCGCTATTTCTTCCCCCAAGCGCTTACAACGTTCGGACCTTTCCGCTGCCTGTATTTCCTTTTTGGATTTCTTCGGTGGCTGCGGCGTATTGGGGCTTCCCTTCATTCCCTTGCCTTTACGCTTCTTTTCTTTGTCCGTGCCTGAACCAGAATCAGGTGAAGCCGCTGGGAGGGACGCAACTGGAGGGCGGGTCTCCACAGCATCCTTTGCAAGAATCATGTCCGTTGCGGCGGAGCGGAATATTCCGCGGCAGAGCACCAGCCACAAACGAATCCACAGCGGGGGGATGAGGCCCACAGCCTCGAGACACATGCGGGGATCCGACCCGTCACGCGGTCCGAGAAGAAACTCTCGTGCAGCACCATTTTCTGGGCGAACAAGTAGCCTCCATGTGCTGGGCGGCTTCGGGTCCCACTCTGTGTCGGGCTGGCGCACATAGTTGCCCTTGGGTGTGCCCTTGGGGGAGCCGGGCTGCGCGGCTGGGCCCCACTGCATGGTGAGACCGAGGAACTCCCGTACCGATTCTGTCTGCTTGAGGGCCTTGTCGTGCACCTCATCCAGTGCCTTCTCAACGGATTCCCGATTCTCTTCCACCCTGCAGATGTCACCACGAAACCGTATAAGCTCGGCGGACAGAAGCCATAGCAGGCCCATTAGCTGCCGTCCCCTGGCGCTTGCACCGCCGTTTGACGAGTTGATCAGCTCCAAGAGCACGGGTTGTATTTGATTCTCTAGGATGTCTTCCGCCCTCCCCAAGTGAACCCAGTGCTGCGCCTTGCGGCGCTCGTAGAGATCCTGTGAGCTGTGCAACAGCTCCTCATAATCAAGGAGGTCCGGCCGAGTTCCAGGGCCGCCGATCGAGAATAGGGGGATGTGCTGGGTGAGCGTGAGAGTGCTGCACCTGCAGTACTCTTGCAGCGCGGTCACCTGCTCGCTCGCATCCTTGTCTTCCACTAGTTCAAAAAATATGGAGAGGAGCACGACGACTTGTTTCAGTTCGAAGTACTCCATCATTTCATCCCGCTCGCACGTTTTCAGTGTATCACGGCGCGGCAGGGCAGAAGAGGGCTTGACGTCCTTCCACGGCCAGTTTTTTATCATCGCAGCGTCCTCCCAGACAGCCTGCGCCAAGTAGTAGATTTGATACGCTGGGCCAATACCACTCCTGTCTATCGGACACGAAGGGCTGCCCCGCCCCTTTTGGTGAGGTAAGGTATCACGCTCCCACGCAGTGATCTGCTGGCACAAGCCCAGCAGTGTGCGCTGAGCTTTTACGGCCCCATCCGCAGCATCCATGAAGCCGAACACACAGGCCTCCTGAATGGATGCTCGGAGGAGAATGAAATGTCGCCTAACGAGTACTCGGCCAGATACGTTTCCTGCTGCTGCCGTTCCTCGAGGGGCGGAAAATGCTCACGCTGAGGGGAAGTTGCCTCGAACAGTTGGAGCACTGGCCATAGGCGGGGCAGCTGCTGGAACAACGCAAGCGACAAGCGTCCACATATGCTAACGAGTGCGCCAAGTGTTTCATACATCTTCGCAGCATGCTCTTCTGCTGTGAAACTCCAACGGAGATACGGCGACGCAACCTCCTTCAGAGAGACGGAGGATGCCGACGACGCCTCATCCGCCCCGCTGCTGCCCCCTGAGCCTTTCCTTTTCTTCCGCAACTGCGGGTCAGCCGCTGCCAGCAGCAGAGGAACAGGGTACGTCAAGCGATCCCCGATGAGGAGCTCCTGGCATACCGTGAGACCTCCGTGCAAGGCATTCTCAAAGAAACGCTGAGCCATGTGGTAAACATGAATGACGGCCTCGCGAGGCGACGGCACCTGCAGCTGCTCTGGTACAGCAAGTGGTGTGAGAGCGAGATGCGCCACCGCTATCACATGGAACTGCTGCAGAAGCGAGAGATTGAGCCAAATGCTTAGTAGCAGCGCCTGGGCCCCACAGACGGGGCATATTTTCATGAAAGTCTCGGGCGCGTTCATAAAGTCCATGCTTGTGAAAGTTTCGTGGGGGGCGAATGGAGTGCGGGTTGGTTCCTCGGCCCTCTGGGAGGCAGTTTTAGGTTTTTGATGGCCCGACTGTAGGGGCAGTCGTCCGTGTGTACGGGGCACTCGGAAAGGTAAAGGTGCCGCATCGGATTGGGGCACGGCGCTGCCTCCGCCTCCGCCGTAGGGGCGCTACCCACAAGTTCCGCCTCCTCTTCACAAGCTGCATCACTCAATGAGACCGCAGCAGGCTCGTTCATTACAGATCCCTCGAGCGAGAGCGGCACAACAGCGCTGGTTGAGCGACTTTGCTGCCCTTCCTTGTCGCAGGGTTGCTCAGGCTCATGATCCCGGATGAGCTCCATCACCACCGCTACGAAGGAGGCGAGCCCCGCGTTGTTCCCGGCTGAAGTACTGCCTCTCTGGGGCCTCAGCTCCACGTCCGGCGGCGGAGGCCGAGGTGGAGGCACAGGTCGCAGGGTGATACTCCGCCGCTCGGACAGGTCGTACCGAGCCTTCATATCTCGAGTAATAGAGAAGGAAGCTAGCTCGTAAATGGCATCGGCGATCCGGCGCTGCTGGATGGGGAGGCAGGATGGGGCTAAAGTGGCGTGCAGGCACCGGTCCAGGGCGAGAATCTTGTCGCCGCCAGCCTCCACCATCTTTACCACAGCACGAAGACCAATAAAGAGGCGGTAGAACAGAAAATACGGTTCATTTTGTGTTTCCAGAGGTGAAGCGGAAGCCATTTTTGTGGGATGTTCTTGCCCTAGGAACAAGTGCTACCTCTACTAAACGTCCGTAGCTAAAAACGCCTGGTGTAGGATTTCGGTACCCCCTGTGCTACTGGGTTTTCCTTCTCTAGTCCTATTCTGTTATTACTCCGAGGGATTCCCTATTGGAGCTGGATCAAAAGAATGTAAAAGTGTACGCGCAGTGGAGAGAGAGAAGAGGAAAAGACTCACGCCTAGCAACCCCTCGAAGTCGCGTCACCAACAGGCCCGCAAGCGGGAAGCCTCGACAATATATGGATCCACCTCCACAAGGGGGTTATGGTTGAGGTACGGGAACGGAGTTGAGTAAGAGGATCGATGTGTACCCTTTCCATGGAGGCAAGGAAAGTGCCTCATTCACACACTACGATATAGACAAGATAGTAGCAGCGGCGGGCGATACCACTTGTGCTCCCACATGTTGCACCATCCTCCTAGCTAGGCTTATCCTCCAACTCCGAAACGCGCTGGAGCCGCCGTATGTAGAATGGCGCGCAGAGGTCCACTGAAAAGAATTTCATCATGTCGCTGCTAATGGTCCAGCCCCAGTCGTCGTCCACGGCATCCATCGCCTCGGAGGAGGCATCTGGCAAGGGCAACTGCAGCAAGTCTGGACCATCGTCCCAACCAAAAATACGGGTGACAGCAGCAGTGAAACCCTCCGGGTCGAGACGCGGGGGGCTGTCCAGCAGATCACCCGGCATCATCTTTCTCACGCTGGAGCAGTGTCGCTTCCCGGTAGGAAGCGGCACACCGCTCTCCACAGAATGCACTAGGCGCTCCGCTGCCTGTCGAATGCGGGCGACGGAGGCGTTCGGCTCTGCTCCAAACCGTACTGCCGCCTTTTCAGGCCCTATGGCAGATTCAACTTCTGCGTTTGGAGCGGGATGGGCAGCGATACGGGAGCGGTGCTGAACAACCAGCAGGGTGTTCCCAATGGACAAGCGGGCGCCGCTCTGCATAATGTGAAAGGGCATGACACAGCGCTGCGGCCGGCCGTCCGTCTCCGCCCCCCGCTCTCCTGGCGGGTCTAACGCTTCCAGAGGGGCAAAAATCTCAATCGTGCTGTCGGTGTGGAACCGCACAGGATGGCACCGCCCCGTTGTGCGCAGGCACATAAGCCACATTCCCTGTTCGAGATCATGCAGGGTAATCGTTGTCCGCCGCGCCTCCCGCCTGGACATGTAGTACGCGAACTTCCAGGATACCGGCCCGTACGCTGCCGGGTCGTCCTCCTCGTCCTGGTCCTCCGCGGTGGGGCTTTGCGGGCCGTCCGGCGACGAGGGCCGGCCCGTCAGACTCGCTCCCGCAGAGACAAGGGGTGCCCGCGGAACAGGTAGCACCGGTTGCGTCGCATCGCTAGGGAGCGCTGCGGCCCTGCCCCCACGACAAAGGCCACAACTGCCGGGTACCGATTGTAAGGGGCGATGTGCCGAGCCTCCCCCCCACTGCAGCTGCAGGGAGCGGAAACAAATACATTTGTACCGCACTGTTAGCATCGCCTCCTCCAGCTCCGAGCTCCGGAGGGCCTGAAGGCAAAACGGGCCACCCTGATGCACGGGTACTGGCGCTGGCGGAGACCCAGGATCGCTCCGAGGCGATGTAGCGCAGGACGAGGCACACGAATCCCTTCTCCCCTCTTTGTGATCACACACGGGTACATAAACCTCCTCTCTCCCCCCCTTTCCCTGTAGCCGTTGCTGCCGGGAGAGCTGCAATAAGCGCTCTTCGGGCCGTAGGTGCCACCAGTAGCAGCCGTGAGCAGCCCCCCCGGTGGTTTGGCTGGGAGCCATCGGCGCAACTTCGCTAGCGGGGATGGCAGGCGTCGAATTTTTGATGGCGTTATACGTTGCGGTGGGCTCCAACGGGCCTTCCTGCAAGCGCTGCTTTGTCCGCTGGTGGCGCAGCCGTCGTCTTGCACTTTTGCTCATTTTTCTGTTGCTTTTCTGATGCTGCCGGTAGCCCTTCTTACGGTGATGGTGCGAGCGCCGGTTACGGTGCTTGTGCGCGCGTGGTTGGTGCCGCTTCTTGTACCGGTGGCGGCGTTGCGATGAAATGCCCCTGAACTCCTGGCCGGTTTGGCTGATCTGTATCGCCCCGTGTGGGGCTAGTGCAGTGGTGGCGATTTCGTTTTCATGGAACGTAACTCTTCCTCCGGCCGTGCGGTCCGCAGGGGGTCCATATTCTAAACTAGCCAGCGAGCGTTCAAAAGGTCCGCAGGCCGAGTGGGGGCTGCCGACGGGACCGTCCAGCGAGAAATTGCAGCGCGACGCCTCCGTTGCGCCGCAATCCGAGTCCCGCATAGCCCGCAGCCACTCGGGCAGCATGCGCTGAGTGAGAGCGACAATCCAGCGTTCTTCTCGCCTCGTCTCCTCCTCGAGTTGGGTGTCGTACAGTGCGAGCTGATGGCATCCCTGCCGATGGCGCCATCTCTCTAGGCATAGCGAACGCCACACAACGGAATCGGCTTCTGTGATGGCCCTGTGGAAGTACCGAGACACTCCCAGTAGGGTTAAATAATCTTGCTCCGTCAGAAAAGAGCAAATAACGAGGAATACTTCAAACGGCACAGTATAGAACGGGGGCCTCGGTGTCTCCCCGTACTCATCGTCGCTGCTGTCCGTGGAGCTGGACGTCGCTGAGGATTCCCCTTCCTCCAACTCGTCTTCGAGACTCTCTGTAGCTGGAAGAAGTGAGCGCGTGTACTCCTGCGGCATGGATGAGGGAAATTATCTAATTGCATGCAATGCGTTGCTCTTCCACCACACAAAGCTTCTGCGATGGAGCAAATTTTGTAGTAGCGCTATACTGTCTTGTTGGTATAGTATAGCAAGCAAGATCCAGATGCATCACGACATCAAACTCAACTACACAGGGCAATCAAAAGTTTCAAAAAATAAAATCCGTTGAGTCATGTAAGGCGGCAGAGACAAGTCGACCACACAACGCATGCAAAAACCTTTTGGGATAGATAAGTAGTTGCAACTGAACCTGGAACTCGAACTCGAACGGCACTGAATACGATCTTTAAAAAAAAAAAAAAGAAAGAAAGTAATAATGTCAAAGAAAAGAGCTTTTAAGGCGGGTGCAGAGAAAGAGATGATAATAGTGCCGTCTCCCACTGTCATCCAGTGAGAGCGACAATTAACACGAGAGGGAAGCCAAGCCAATTTTTAGGCATCTTTAACCGAAGAGAGCCCCCTCGCTTTCATACTTTGTTTATTGGCTTACTCCTTACCCGCTGGCTTGCATATCGCCTACAAACCCATTTTCCGGTACATCTCCGCATCCAACTCGAAATCCTTGAGATTCACAAGGTCATCGCCGGAGTCGATGTCGGAGAACTCTTCCTCGCTCTTTCCCTTCGCCCGCTGAGCGGCAATGCGGGCGGCGCGGCGCTCCGCTTTACGGCGCTTCGCCTCTTCGTACTCCAGAATGGCCAGCGTTTTTTCATTCTCTTTCTCCTGAAGCTCCGCAGTGATGGCGGCGCGCTCCTCCGCAGGCAGCTTTTCCAGATCCTCCCGGAGGCGCAGAAGCTTTTCCTCGCGTTGCTTTCTGGCAAGCTGGTGTTTGCGCGCCGCCTCCAGGATGGCGTGCTGTCTCAAGACCCGAGTTTTATCTATAAGAAGAGGCGGAAGAAGAGTTTCAAAGGCTTGATCCTCCTCTTCCAGAATCGTCACTCGACCTGTCTGCTCCTCCGCTTCTAGTTCTTCGCATTTCTTAGAGACTTCTTTGTGCATACGGGCCCGGCGCTCTGCCTCTCGCCGGTGCGCCTCCTCTCTTTCCTGCTCTGCTCTCTTCTCGTCGGAGGACTTGGACCGCTCCGCGATGATGCGAGCGATGTCGCTGTCGGACATGCCCATACGCCGCATGTCGTCTTCCGTGAGCTCACGGCCCTGATCCTTCCTTTTATTCTTCCTTGGGGCCATTTCACAATTGTATGGCGTTACTATCCTGAGAGGAAAAGGTTGAAGTAGAATTAGAAGAGCAAGGGGGAGTAGGCAACGAAGAACATATGGTTCACTCCAGAGTGCGCCGCATGAAAGCACCTCATAGTACCTAAGGGCCTTCCTATTGATAAATCCCAAACTGGCGAACAATGTTTCCGTGCTTTGCTCTCGTAGACTTACTAGTGCTGCCGGGCAGAAGCAACAAATGAGGAGTTCTTCTCTCCCAAGGCTGTAGCTAAATGAAAGTGCTTCTCCATGTAGGAGATGGCGCACTGATTGTACGATTTCACTTGATCATAGCACTGTTGGAGATTTTCAAAGGGAACCGTGCGGCTGCTGCGTTCCTGTGCATACATTCCTTCCAAGCACTGCAGTGCCTGCGACCTGGCATCTTCGCATGGTGTGGCAGTCTCTCGGAATGAGGAGATGGCAGCTGCAGAAAATCTTCCTTGAGCGCTTTCTGCCTCGTTCCTCCCCTTGCTCAGCTCGATAGCGGAAGCTGTGAAATATTGTTCCGCGTCCCAGTCATCAGCTTCCAACGGCAAGTTGCTCATCTTATCGCTTCTTTTATCTTTGTTTCCTCATAATAAAACTGATAGTTTTTGCTGTACGTTGCACAGCCTCCTAAACTTCTGGCCGCTGATTCACCAAATAAATGAACTTAAAGCAAAGAGCAAAATAGTATGAATATCCTGGCCGCCACATCATCACGAACTTTTCACAGTCTCCAGAAGCGAACCATAGAGACGCGCATCGTCATCGTTTGTTTTATTTCGTGTTTTTTTCTTAAGGCCTTAAAAATAGGCGTAACGTGTATGAGCAACTTTAGCGGGTGAAACGCAAGGAAGACTTTCTCTTGTGTTTGCGCAGGATGCGCTTCATCTCTCTCGGAATGTCCGGAGATGCCAACGAACGCCCGTGGGGAGGAACGATACTGCATGGTGATCCATAGAAGTAGGGGAGATCCGTGACCAGTCGCAGTTTCTCAAAAGGGTTTTTTGACCCCTTGTATCCCCCCAAATGCCGGCGTTTCGCCCTACGACCTTCATTTCTCTGGGATGATCCTTCTGACGATGGCATCGTGCTAGGCATCTCCTTCTCGTCCATGGCTCTTGCGACCCTCACGGCCTCTTGAAAGACAGGATCCAGCAGCGAGCGGCGTTTTATCCGCTCTAAGTCCTCCAACGACTTGGAGACCCGTTCGTCATAGAGCGCCACGGCCGCTATAAACTGATTAGACGGTACGAGAGCACGGTCAAGATATGCCTTTGAAATGCGAGCACCATGGTTATGTGGAGCACTGTCGCTAGTGAACAGCTCCACTGATTCAGATTCTTCATAACGTTGCAGAGCCTCCAGCTCCTCTGCGGTCACCTCGCTGAACTCTTTCGCCATCACCTTCTCCATTACAGGTGCGAGGTCGATCTCAGGGTTTCCCGAGAGGGAAGCTTCTTGAATACCCTTTGTAAGCTCTGTTCCATGGCTCACGCGCAGAAATTGGTGTAGCTTTGCATCCAGTACGTTCTCCGACTTTAATCGTGTTGAGTGCAGATATTCCTCCAGTACCACAACTTCGTTCTCCACTTTCTTTTTGGTATTCCCGTTTTCATCATGACCTTCTGCGAGAAGGTCCTCTACGCTGATAAGATCCAGAAAACCAATATCCCACAATAGTTGTATATCCTCTTCTGGCAAGGCATACAGCACTGAAATCCAGGTATCTCTACTGGACCACGGTCGTTCAAGGGTGTCTTTCTTTGCCTCTGCGTTACGCATTGCCGAGAGCTTCTCAACAACTTCTTTTACGCGAACCGGATTTGATAATCGGCCTCGAAATGCGAGTTTCATGTAGTGCTCCGTGTCTGCTTTTTCTTTCTTTCGAAGGACCTCATCAGCATCATTAAACAGTTTAGCATTGGTTAATTTCCTCATGGCCTGCGTCGCATGAGACAGGGTTGCGGGATCGTAGAAGGTTTCGCACGGCAATGAGCGCGTCGTCGGACTTCTCTCTCCTGACACTGGCCGCAGAGACTTGGATGGCAGCTGTGTGGAAGAAGTTGCAAGAGAAGCTCTAATTTTTTGGCGGAGGGCGCTAATGGGTCGTGTTTCGTTGGGCATGAGGGACGCTGAGTTTAAGGAAGATGGCCCCGTCTCGGTGGTATCAGCAGCAGAGGCTCTAGAAAGCGTCTCATGGGTAAAGGAGGGCCGGGTGCGTAAGGATCTTACGTGTAGTGTTGAACACACACAAGTGATTCTGATACTTCTCATCTGTTTCTGTACGATTCCCGTGCTCACAACATATTAAGATAATTTGAATGAAAAGAACACAGTGAAAGTCTTTGTGCCAGACCTAAACAACAACAACACTGCGACAGCTCTGCACATAAACGAACCACCTAAAGAAAAAAGGGATATATTTTTTTTGGTTTCGTCATCATAAATGGTTGTTCCTCTCAATAATACTGTTGTGGGAAGCAGAATTAGCGGCTATGCTGAGAAAGTCTTCCTCCTGAGTTGCTAAGTCTGTCAAACTTGCCACAGCGTGTATGGCAACAGTGGCAGAGGCATCGCCTTTTTGAATGAGCTTATTGCAAATTTCTTGGCTGGCTTTTAACGCAGTCAACCATTTCCCCGGGAGATCAAGTGCCCGATGATTGATAGTACGATTCAGTATCAGTTCGTCACCGGCCACAAAATAATGCGGTTGCGCTCCACACCAGCAGCGCATCAGTTCCTCGAATGCAATCCACCCAATTTTCTTGACAGACAGCTCTGGATGAGCCGAAAGCACTGCAGCAAAGAAATCAACGCTACTAGCACACAAATCCGGAGCTACATGTCTGGCATTTGAAACATATTGAAATATTTTAACTAGGGATCGCAGAATCTCACATGGGGTGTAAGGGTCACTGTCCTGAAAAAACTTGAAGTGGTCGTCGTCATACCGAGCTATCAGCGCGTTGACAAACGCTGTGCAATGATCAGCGAGAGCATTCCACGTGGTTGGAATGCTCTGTGCGGTACGATTTGCGTACCCCCATTTTCGAACACTCTTACCCTCAGCTGTGCGAAGTTTGCCCGTTTCTGAGTTACGTATTGGTGGATAAACCCGTGGGGAACCGTCGTTCGTTGCTTTCTCTTCCATTTCGACTTTACGTTGGGACAGTAAGACAGCTGCATCTCCAATAGCTCTAGCTACTTCAACTCGTTGTGCAATTCCTAAGCTGCCTGAGTAGACAAAATTCCCAGCAATGTAGAGAGCTATTTGAGGTGTCATCTCTATAACGTGTACAAGAGTAGCGTAGCGAATAGAAAGGAGTTCCCGTGTCTTCTCCTCAGGGGCATGTATGGCAATGCTTACGAGGCACTGAAGTAGCGACGGTACCAAAGGGCCCAGTTCTGTAGCCGTAGTAGCTCGCAACGCTTCGCTGCCATCAGTTCGTCTAAATACGCGATCGAAGCCACGGAGCGCACTCTCCACATCTTGTTGGACATCCGCTACCTGCGCGTTGGGGGTCCTCCCAATCCCAACCAACGCGTTGTAGCACTCTTTAACAGACTGAAGAACGCGAATCTTTCCTGTCTCCAGCAGCTCTTCGTTTCTCTTTGTCATCCCGAAAGCAGGTAGGAGCTCCGGACCTCCTACTGTAGATGTTTCATCATAGCCAATAGAGGCTGCGTCACTAAACGGATCGTCCATAGAGAAAAAGAAGAAGGGTTTGTCGGGATTCATAGGGTAATCATCCAACGAGAGAACAAGAGTCATAGCATCCTTGTTTCCATCCGTGGTCTGGCGTGTGCATGAGCGATTGCGTGAGTTGGATGGCATCGATTCTTCATCCACCCATTTTTGAAACAGTTGCTGAAACTCACTATTTTCCAGGAGTGATTGTGCCCCATCTTTGTCTAATCTTGATGCCGCAAACGCAGCTGCGACAGTCATTCCGTGTTCACGAAAATCATTTTGACGAGAGGTTGCTAGTCTCAGGCTCACTCCATCAAGAACCGAAGAGAGTAGATCAGGCTCCATTTTAACCTCTTTAGATTCGTAATAGAAAATTATGTAGATAATTGAACTCATCAGCGATGCGTCAGACGGCACACTCGCGTGTTCAACCCATTTCTTCTGCTGCCATATTTCTGCAATAGAGAAAAACATTTTTCTGATACTTGACGTTTCAATTTTCTCTTCGATATTTTGTAGCAAATCACGAAAAAGAAACTTCAAAACTGCACGAGACGGTGCGGAATAGGTGATGGCATCGTGAAAAAAGGTTTTTGTGAATGACTCGCAGAATACCGGATAAGCGGGCGATTCAGACCATGATGAGGGCTCCAGCAGAGCTGAAGATACTTCTCTGATACAGGAAACAAGAGATGGGCGTGCGTCAATAAGGTTAAGCAAAAATTCAACAAACAAAGACCAATTTTTATTTCTGATCTTCCTTTTACCATCAGTTCTCTTCAGAATGAAAGAACGCGAATCCAGAGAAAATTCAAACACAGTCTTCGCGATAGTTGTTAGTGGCACATGGGCGCTTTTAGCCTCTCCATCCAAAATACACAAACGGAGGCGCGTCAAAAGATGTTGGATCTTTCCATCTTTAAGCAAAGACTCAATTACGAGACAACACAAGAAAGCAATATCACAAGAACCCAAATTACTTTCTTCCAAACACTGGGAGCCAGACTGAAACAGAAACCACAGCACAGAATCGCACAAGCGATCCACGTACAAAGCAGCATTAAAAAAGTTACATCGGCAATTTATTCCATACAACTCATCCGATACAATTCTTGGTACAGAAACGAGAAAGTGCACTTCTTCTAAAAGCAATGGTGTGACCATGTGGTTTACAGCACGACCTTCTAATATCAAACTGGCTAAACTCTTCATCAACGGGAAAGCTTGGCCAGATACACTAGAACCGATAGGTTCTTGAAATATTGGTATCCCAAGTGACACAGGGGCATGCAAACCTAATGTTTCTTCCATGTTAGAAATAATCGTTTCAGGATTGGACGCCAACAGGAACTCGTTTCTTCCTCGGCACTTTTTCAGTTGGATGACCGCATCACGGACACATTCTCGCACAGTTACACATCCTTCATACATATTCAATTGCGGCCGCAAAGTCAACTACTACGAAACAAAAAAATAAACAAATAAGAAGGAGTTCAAAGCCACAATAAAAAATCAGCTGGCTCCAACATGTTCGTATGAGTACGACCTTATTGGAAAATGAGTAATTTAACAGTTTTAACAGGGTCCAGCCATCACCACAACTTTGCGTTTGAAATATCTTCAGAATAAACTTCATGTAGCACTGTGTTTATATAATTGTCTAGATAAGAGCGTGCATGTGTCTTATAGCTCCGGAACTGCAACTTTTACTGAAAGGGGAGGCCAACTGTTCACACCATTCTGTAAAATAGCAGAGAAGTAAAGAGAGAAAAACAGAGTGGAATAGTCGCATGCACTACACCATACTATCTTCGTATTCCTGAATCATCTATCATTCATTTCCACAGAATCAATACTATTAATAAGAAGAGGAATGAAAATAAAGCAAGGACAAAAGGTACCTAACCATTAGCACCAGCCAGCTTCATCACCATCGAACAAATGGAAAAAGGAAGGAAATGAATAACATTTGACACAAAAATAATTATAATAATAATAATAAATCACTAGTACAATCTTCAGCTCTTAGTCATACTTTTCAAGGATTTATTGCCGTACTGGTGTATACGGAAAATGTAAAAACAGAGCGTTAATTAAGGAAGAGTATTTTAAAGGGAAAAGGGTCTGAGTTTCCTATTTCTATTCTTTCGTGGGCAGTGGTTGATTCTTCGTGGAAAAGATAGCAAAATAATTACTAATAATTCTGTTAGATGTATTGTGGTTTAGGTGTTTTTTTTCTCTTTTTCTACATTATCTGCAAATATTTCATTTTATATTCTAGAAAACAGAATAGAAAGAAGCTACATAATACTGAGTCATATCAGAAAAAAAATTGCAGCACCAACGAAAAATTCGTCAAACTATAACTTAAGGGGATATCACCACCATAAAACAACGAGAGAATAAGCTTTAAATAACATAACATTACGTTCTACATCAGAATAAAATAATTTATACATTATAGATTATATAAACATTATATATGCATCAGTAGAATAGCGCCAGAGTAATATGCTCTGGTAACTTCTCTCAGCTTTCTAACTCCAATTTTAAGAAAAAATATATGCCTCAAAAATAATAATAATAATAATAATAATAAGCTTGTAGTTGTCAAAAGTATGTAATTATGTACAAACAATAACAGAAAAATTGCAGATGTATTATTACTACTCTGTTCAAGAAAAATAAATATATTTAGATAAACAATTACATACATATCTATTGTTAACAACACTAATGACAATGATAATATGTATGACCGATTTTTTAGGAACTAATTAAATAAAGAAAAAATAATTAGATAAATAAAAAAAAAATAGATAAATAAATAATAATTAATTAATTCATTAATTAATTAATTAAATTCTATTGAAATAAACAAACTTAAAAATGATAAATAAATAAATAAATACACACATAAATAATAATAATACTTTCAGCAAGAAACAGCTATAATAATAATAAATAATGCCGGGCGCCGATATTAAATTATACAAAAAATTAGAGGAATATATATCACATGACCATAACTAACAACAAATCCTAATCCAATGAGCCAGAAGAAAAATTTGTTTAAAATAATACCTAACAATCGATGTTGATTGATCTATCGATCGTGATAAGCAATCATTAACAATATATATATATATATATATATATATATCAATTAATTAATGTATTTTATTTATTATTTATTTTATATATTATGCGTGACACCAAAGGCATTTATCTGATCCGTACTATTCACCTTTAATATATAATATTAAGACTACTTATATAAATATTATTAAGACTAATATTAAGAAAAATACACAAAAGAAAAATTGAGAATAATAAACAAAGCTAAACATGTTGAAAATAAAAATCTCTATCAATAGTATTTAAAAGGTTTCTAGTTTGCTTAATATATTTTCGCATTTCGCTTATGTGTTTCACTCTAAATAATTATATTTACAGTAATATTATGTTGAGGTTGCGTAAATATTATTATTATTATCGCGACTATTATAGTTTCTGATCATTATGTTTTGCATAGTGTTGTTTCTTTAATAAATATAGATTAGACTGTATTAATAATAATAATAATAAACTATTTGGGGGGACAGTTTTTAAAGTTTTAGTTTAAATTCAAAAGTCGTCTCATTCGGAAATAGGACACCCACATACTATTGAACAACAAAAAATATCTTGCCCCGTAACACATGAAATTATTATCATTACCGTCAAAAAAAAATGACTTATTCAACAAAAATAAACATATTTTCATTTATATTTCATTTACATTAGATAATAAATAATAAGACTAGCAATGATAAAAATACACAAATTGAAGAATAAGAATAAGAATAACAATAAGAATAATAAGAATAATAATAATAATAATAATAATAATAATAATCAGAGGAAAAGTAATAGGAATAACAACACTATTGATAGTAACAATAGTAATAATAAGCAAGTGCTATTGTTATGCTTCATATTAATCTCATAATTATATTCAACAATTCAACGTACACTAAAAATTACATTTAATATAGGTTTAAATGTAAGTTAATTTTCAACATCATTCATTATCAAAAGAAGCCTTAAACTTATACTAAAAGAAAAAAATTAACACTTTCGTTACTCCAATAGTGCAAATATAATTATTCTAAAAGGCATCAAATTAAACATTACTTCAATAGCATAATTTCACACCAACGACTGATCTACGGGAACAAATTGCAACAAAACCTGATCCGCAATGAAACGCCATAGTTCCACAAAGCAACGAAAAACTGAAACTGGAAAGCGGGACAACCACGCGTTACGAAGGCACGCCGCGCATTGCCGCCCAGGTTTTATCCTTCTCCTTCCCCCTGCCCGCCAAACGCCACCCAAGCTCCCCGCCCAGCCCCCCATAAGCCCGGCGAAAAGCCGGCGCCGGGCGCCCCACCACGAGCCACGCGCCAAGCCCCCAACCCCCCCCCCCCCATTCCTATCCCCCCTTCTTTTTTTTCAAAATTTCGTTCAACCCGTAAGGGGAACTTGAAATACGCAATGGCCATGTGCCCGGAAACTCTTCTCAAATTCTTTTTTTTTTTTGTCCCTGTCTTTGTGCGGGAGAGATCGCAGACCGAAGCGCCGACCGTGCAAGCAAGCAACGCGTGTGCAGTAGGAATGGTACCTCAGGGCAAATACTTCGTGGCCGTGGCCTTCCGTTTGCGATTCATCCTATGGCAAGGGCCCCCCGCGCCAGTGATGGCCTTATGTGCGGGGTTTATGGCGCAGAGTAAAGGAAGAGAAACGAAAGATAGACACGTCAGCCTGGCTGGAGATATAATCCAAACAGCTGGGTGGGGTATATAGGTGATGAGGCCGCAGTCAAAGGGAGGACTCCTTCCAGTAGGCATGAAGAGCCCTGATTAGTTGCGCTTGTGCCTTCGTTACTTCCGAGAGTTCGTTGCGTCATGGAAAACGTAGACTGAGTTGACAAACAAACACGCCATGGTTGCTTCGTTCCTTGGTTTCTTCGCGGCGCTTTCTTCATTGCGTGGTTTGTTTCGGCTTTGTTCTCCGAAAATCGTACTGGCTGGAGGAAGGCAGACATATGAGAGCGGCTGGGTGAGCCGCCAACTTTGTTACCGGTGGGATTTCCTGCGTTTGATTTCTTTTCATGTGGTGTCGGATTCTGGAAGGGGGAGAAAAGTGAGAGCTGTGAAAACTACGAGTTGGGTCGGGGTGCCTTGGTGTCGGGGGACGGGTGATGTTGTTGCTATTCATGTGTGTCCTTGTTTCCTTGTGGCACGAGGTTTGGTAACGTTTTCGTATGGTGTTTCTTTTCTTTCGGTTCTTTCTCTTCCTCCAGGGCGTTCTTTCACAACAAGATGGCCTTATGTTATATAGATTTGTAAAAGTTATTGATATGTGGGAGAGATGTATAAAAGAGTGTATGGGTGCGTCGCGGTTGTGGCTGGTACTGCCTCATGGACTCCTCAAGTGTGGGGTGTTCGGGTGCTTTTGGGAATGGGTGGCTGCGTCCGCGTTAGTGGAACTCCACTCCTGCGTGGAAGCTCCGGTTTCCGTCCACCATTCCTCTGGCGAGCCGGTAGTTCCCAGCTCTTTGGATTATATCCCAAGCCAGGCGGGCGTGTCTATCTTTCGTTTCTCTTCCTTTACTCTGCGCCATAAACCCCGCATATACGACCATCACTGGCGCAGAGGGCCCTTGCCATAGGATGAATCGCAAACAGAAGGCCTTGGTCACGAAGTATTTGCCCTGAGGTACCATTCCTACTACACACGCGTTACTTACTTGCACGGTCGTCACCTCGGTCTGCGACCCCTCCCGCACAAAGGCAGGGACAAACAAACAAACAAACAAACAACAAAAAGTTATAGGGTCGCCCAGAGCCGGGCCTACATCTCGTGGGTTTGGGCGTGCTTCAGCGATGGCGCGGAGCCACCGGGGGGACTCCCCGTGGATCTGCCCCGTGGGCTCGAGGATGAAGTGGCGTGAGGTGGAATCCTTTCTGCTGCATGGCCGCCCCGAACTTAGCCATTTTCTCTTGAAACGACGACTCCATCGCACCTGTTCCGAGGCCGCCTTCTCTCTCCCCTGGATACGTTACCCGGAAATCCGTCCAAAAGTGCGCTCTGGGGTCGATACCAGAAGATCTATCCTCGTGCCGTTTGTGGCCTTTGCGTGGGGCTCCAGGGTTATCTCGAACCCGGTGCTCTGAGCCCATTGCCCGGCCACCTTCGTGATCTCATCGTGGCAGTATATTTTTGTACTGGCTGGAGAGGGAAGACATACGAGAGCGGCTTGTTGTGCCACCGGGTGATGAAAACGAGGGGCCCAGCGGTAAGTGGTCCCTCTCGAGGGCGGGGAGGCCCTCCCGGGCCTCGGGGAACTCGGCGAACAGTCTATTGGGATACCTGCTGACTGCAAAAAGTTTTTCCGTCCCGGTGCAGGGGATTTAGCGCCCAACCTCCAAACTACAGATCTTACGGACCAGCCGAATCCGACGGATCGGATGCGGAGGGGCGAGCTGCGGTGGGAAGAGCCTGTTTCATCTTTTTTTTTTTTTTTTTTTGTCCCTGTCTTTGTGCGGGAGATCGCAGACCGAGGTGGCGACCGTGCAAGTAAGCAACGCGTGTGTAGTAATGGTACCTCAGGGTACTTACTTCGTGACCATGGCCTTCTGTTTGCGATTCATCCTATGGCAAGGGCCCTCTGCGCCAGTGATGGTCTTATATGTGGGGTTTATGGCGCAGAGTAAAGGAAGAGAAACGAAAGATAGACACGTCAGCCTGGCTTGAGATACAATCCAAACAGCTGGGTGGGGTATATAGTTAATGAGGCCGCAGTCAAAGGGAGGACTCCTTCCAGTAGGCATGAAGAGCCCTGATTAGTTGCGCCTGTGCCTTCGTTACTTCCGAGAGTTCGTTGCTTCGCTCCTTGGTTTCTTCGTGGCACTTTCTTCATTGCGTTTTCTGGGTTTTGTTTCCGCTTTGTTACCGGTGGGATTTCCTGCGTTTGATTTCTTTTCATGTGGTGTCGGATTCTGGAAGGGGAGAAAAGTGAGAGCTGTGAAAACTACGAGTTGGGTCGGGGTGCCTTGGTGTCGGGGGACGGGTGATGTTGTTGCTATTCATGTGTGTCCTTGTTTCCTTGTGGCACGAGGTTTGGTAACGTTTTCGTATGGTGTTTCTTTTCTTTCGGTTCTTTCTCTTCCTCCAGGGCGTTCTTTCACAACAAGATGGCCTTATGTTATATAGATTTGTAAAAGTTATTGATGGGTGAGAGATGTATAAAAGAGTGTATGGGTGCGTCGCGGTTGTGGCTGGTACTGCCTCATGGACTCCTCAAGTGTGGGGTGTTCGGGTGCTTTTGGGAATGGGTGGCTGTGTCCGCGTTAGTGGAACTCCACTCCTGCGTGGAAGCTCCGGTTTCCGTCCACCATTCCTCTGGCGAGCCGGTAGTTCCCAGCTCTTTGGATTATATCCCAAGCCAGGCGGGCGTGTCTATCTTTCGTTTCTCTTCCTTTACTCTGCGCCATAAACCCCGCATATACGACCATCACTGGCGCAGAGGGCCCTTGCCATAGGATGAATCGCAAACAGAAGGCCTTGGTCACGAAGTATTTGCCCTGAGGTACCATTCCTACTACACACGCGTTACTTACTTGCACGGTCGTCACCTCGGTCTGCGACCCCTCCCGCACAAAGGCAGGGACAAACAAACAAACAAACAAACAACAAAAAGTTATAGGGTCGCCCAGAGCCGGGCCTACATCTCGTGGGTTTGGGCGTGCTTCAGCGATGGCGCGGAGCCACCGGGGGGACTCCCCGTGGATCTGCCCCGTGGGCTCGAGGATGAGTGGCGTGAGGTGGAATCCTTTCTGCTGCATGGCCGCCCCGAACTTAGCCATTTTCTCTTGAAACGACGACTCCATCGCACCTGTTCCGAGGCCGCCTTCTCTCTCCCCTGGATACGTTACCCGGAAATCCGTCCAAAAGTGCGCTCTGGGGTCGATACCAGAAGATCTATCCTCGTGCCGTTTGTGGCCTTTGCGTGGGGCTCCAGGGTTATCTCGAACCCGGTGCTCCGAGCCCATTGCCCGGCCACCTTCGTGATCTCATCGTGGCAGTATATTTTTGTACTGGCTGGAGAGGGAAGACATACGAGAGCGGCTTGTTGTGCCACCGGGTGATGAAAACGAGGGGCCCAGCGGTAAGTGGTCCCTCTCGAGGGCGGGGAGGCCCTCCCGGGCCTCGGGGAACTCGGCGAACAGTCTATTGGGATACCTGCTGACTGCAAAAAGTTTTTCCGTCCCGGTGCAGGGGATTTAGCGCCCAACCTCCAAACTACAGATCTTACGGACCCAGCTCCGAATCCGACGGATCGGATGCGGAGGGGGGCGGGGAGCTGCGGTGGGAAGAGCCTGTTTCATCTTTTTTTTTTTTTTTTTTGTCCCTGTCTTTGTGCGGGAGAGATCGCAGACCGAGGTGGCGACCGTGCAAGTAAGCAACGCGTGTGTAGTAGGAATGGTACCTCAGGGTACTTACTTCGTGACCATGGCCTTCTGTTTGCGATTCATCCTATGGCAAGGGCCCTCTGCGCCAGTGATGGTCTTATATGTGGGGTTTATGGCGCAGAGTAAAGGAAGAGAAACGAAAGATAGACACGTCAGCCTGGCTTGAGATATAATCCAAACAGCTGGGTGGGGTATATAGTTAATGAGGCCGCAGTCAAAGGGAGGACTCCTTCCAGTAGGCATGAAGAGCCCTGATTAGTTGCGCCTGTGCCTTCGTTACTTCCGAGAGTTCGTTGCTTCGCTCCTTGGTTTCTTCGTGGCACTTTCTTCATTGCGTTTTCTGGGTTTTGTTTCCGCTTTGTTACCGGTGGGATTTCCTGCGTTTGATTTCTTTTCATGTGGTGTCGGATTCTGGAAAGGTAGAAAGTGAGAGCTGTGAAAACTACGAGTTTGGTCGGGATGCCTTGGAGTCGGGGGGGCGGGTGATGTCGTTGCTATTCATGTGTGTCCTTGTTTCCTTGTGGCACGGGGTTTGGTAACGTTTTCGTATGGTGTTTCTTTTCTTTCGGTTCTTTCTCTTCCTCCAGGGCGTTCTTTCACAACAAGATGGCCTTATGTTATATAGATTTGTAAAAGTTATTGATATGTGGGAGAGATGTATAAAAGAGTGTATGGGTGCGTCGCGGTTGTGGCTGGTACTGCCTCATGGACTCCTCAAGTGTGGGGTGTTCGGGTGCTTTTGGGAATGGGTGGCTGTGTCCGCGTTAGTGGAACTCCACTTCCTGCGTGGAAGCTCCGGTTTCCGTCCACCATTCCTCTGGCGAGCCGGTAGTTCCCAGCTCTTTGGATTATATCCCAAGCCAGGCGGGCGTGTCTATCTTTCGTTTCTCTTCCTTTACTCTGCGCCATAAACCCCGCATATACGACCATCACTGGCGCAGAGGGCCCTTGCCATAGGATGAATCGCAAACAGAAGGCCTTGGTCACGAAGTATTTGACCATTCCGCTACACGCGTTACTTACTTGCACGGTCGTCACCTCGGTCTGCGACCCTCCCGCACAAAGGCAGGGACAAACAAACAAACAAACAAACAACAAAAAGTTATAGGGTCGCCCAGAGCCGGGCCTACATCTCGTGGGTTTGGGCGTGCTTCAGCGATGGCGCGGCCACCGGGGACTCCCGTGGATCTGCCCCGTGGGCTCGAGATGATGGCGTGAGGTGGAATCCTTTCTGCTGCATGGCCGCCCCGAACTTAGCCATTTTCTCTTGAAACGACGACTCCATCGCACCTGTTCCGAGGCCGCCTTCTCTCCCCTGGATACGTTACCCGGAAATCCGTCCAAAAGTGCGCTCTGGGGTCGATACCAGAAGATCTATCCTCGTGCCGTTTGTGGCCTTTGCGTGGGGCTCCAGGGTTATCTCGAACCCGGTGCTCTGAGCCCATTGCCCGGCCACCTTCGTGATCTCATCGTGGCAGTATATTTTTGTACTGGCTGGAGAGGGAAGACATACGAGAGCGGCTTGTTGTGCCACCGGGTGATGAAAACGAGGGCCCCAGCGGTAAGTGGTCCCTCTCGAGGGCGGGGAGGCCCTCCGGGCCTCGGGGAACTCGGCGAACAGTCACTGGGATACCTGCTGACCGCGTTTCCGTCCCGGTGCGGGATTTAGCGCCCAACCTCCAAACCACAGATCTTACGGACCAGCCCGAATCCGACGGATCGGATGGAGGGGGGCGGGGAACCGCGGTGGAAGAGCCTGTTTCATCTTTTTTTTTTTTTTTTTTGTCCCTGTCTTTGTGCGGGAGATCGCAGACCGAGGTGGCGACCGTGCCAACGCGTGTGTATAGGAATGGTACCCGAGGGCCTTACTTCGTGACCATGGCCTTCTGTTTGCGATTCATCCTATGGCAAGGGCCCTCTGCGCCAGTGATGGTCTTATATGGGTTTATGGCGCAGAGTAAAGGAAGAGAAACGAAAGATAGACACGTCAGCCTGGCTTGAGATATCCAGCTGGGTGGGGTATATAGTTACCGAGGCCGGGAGGACTCCTTCCAGTAGGCATGAAGAGCCCTGATTAGTTGCGCCTGTGCCTTCGTTACTTCCGAGAGTTGCTTCGCTCCTTGGTTTCTTCGTGGCACTTTCTTCACTGCGTTTTCTGGTTTTTTTTTTTTTTTTTTTTTTTCTGGGTTTTGTTTCCGCTTTGTTACCGGTGGGATTTCCTGCGTTTGATTTCTTTTCATGTGGTGTCGGATTCTGGAAAGGTAGAAAGTGAGAGCTGTGAAAACTACGAGTTTGGTCGGGATGCCTTGTAGTCGGGGGGCGGGTGATGTCGTTGCTATTCATGTGTCCTTGTTTCCTTGTGGCACGGGTTTGGTAACGTTTTCGTATGGTGTTTCTTTTCTTTCGGTTCTTTCTCTTCCTCCAGGGCGTTCTTTCACAACCCTTTGTTTCATCAGGTGCGAAGTCACTGAGAAGCGAGGGGAGTTCCTCCGCGTGGTTTGCAAAAGTCAGGGCGTGCCGTTGTGCAGCGAGTAGGGTCTTCGAGGAGCTGGCCCAGACAATCCGTGGGGGGAGACGCGGCGAAGCAGCGCGGCGTGCCATAACTTAGGCTGCCCTGCGTGCCATAACTTTCTTCCAGGTTGCGCTCTGGGTGGCGATCTGCCAAGGCATCGGCCTCACGAAAGGCGTGAAGTCGATCGATGCCACGATCGGCTGCGCCGGGGCATGCTGACGGAACCCCGCCAGGATATTCTGCACCTGAGCCTGTTGCTTCTCCGCCGCCATCGATCCCGCAGCGAACGCCGCAGACAGCGTGTTGATCGTCGCCTGCGCTGTAGTAATGTCCATTTTTCTTTTTTGAACTATGCCGCTCGAGGCTAGAGGCTATGGGTTATCACGGCAAGGGAAAAGGTGATAGAAAACCTTCTTAGCAGCACAAGTAGATAACACAAGAAAACAAGAGAAACGCATCTTGCATTGTAATGCTTCGTTTCAAACCAAGGAATAGAAGGCACTGGAAGTGCGCCAATCAAATCATTTTTTCTAGAAAAACATCCGTGACAGGATTCGAACCTGCAACCCTCTGATCCGTAGTCAGATGCTCTTCCATTGAGCCACACGGACAACGATCTCCCAATATGATTATTATCGGGAAGCAAAAATCGAAAACGCCACCATTTCGGTGCGATGCTTCCGGCGGGTGGCGGGGATGCTGTGGCGTCCATCAAAGGCAAAGGACGGCATCAAAGAACGGCGTTCCGGGGGTTCTCCCCTCGCCCGCTTTGCTTCTGGCCCGCTTCCCTCTTGGGGCTCAAATGGTGGCGCCCTGGCGTCAGGCTTTGATGGGCCCGGGGTTTTGCACCTCCGGGAGCGGGAAGGCGGCGTGGTAGACGAAGGCGGCGATATCGTCGTCCTCGGGGGGCGTTCCTTGTTGAAGCCGATTTTTTTTTTTGTTAGCTACGCAGGGGGGCATGGGGCTGTGGGTTATCACAAAAAAGGAACGAGGAATAGGTGATAACAGCCATAGTGGCCATAAAAATGGGCAAAACACAAGAAATACATGGGGGAAACGATTCCCGAGACTTTTCAAGCTCCAGGGGAGGGGCCCGCCCCCGTTGCGCTTCGACAAAACGAAATGTTGTGCAGCAGCTAGCGGAAGTTCATGAAGTACTCGTGAAAAGGCACAGAAAAGAAGTAGGTTAAATGACAGACACCACCTCGGCCAACTTCAAATTACCCGGTGACAACAAACAATTGACGATCTGGCGTCTCGTTATTTAGTAGCGTTATAAAGCTTAGGCACCTGGCTTATTAAGAAGTGCGGACACCTCGAAGGCACCTCTTCCTAAATCACCGATGTTATATCCTTTCCTGTTGGAGTAGCATCGTTGAATTCCGATTGTACAAGTTGATTGGAGCACAACAATGCTGACAGCGGCTTCAATAGCCTGCGTTTCACGAGTGAGAACAATAAAACGGTTTAACGGGAATACCTTCATCAAAGATTCTTGCAGGATGCGTTGATTTTGTTGAACTTTCGTATTGTTTTTCACGGAGAACTTGAATAAGATGGTGTCGAGGCTACGCTGCTGCGTCTTGGACTGAGGAAATGGAATAGGTTGGTCCAATCGTCCTGCAAAAATAGATCCCGCGTCTTTCTCTCTCAAGGGGAAGTGCCGATCAAGAAGCATTCGGAGTGATGCTACCATTTCAAGTTCAGTTGGACAACATGTTACTTCCACGGGACTAAGGCGAAAGCAATAGCGAAAAACTGGACGAGGATTTGTCATAAGGTCCTGAAACACTCGTTCAATTACATTCGACACTAATGGATTTATGCTGATGGAGTGATTGTCGCATCCATCTGCCACAGATTCGTTGTGAACTTCTTTGCAGGATGCTACTTGCGAATCTATTGCAGGGATACGAAGAAGAAGATAACCTTTACAGCAAGTGTCAATAGAAGAAAACCATGAGTCTTGGACATCCTCTTGGCGGCTACGTTTACGGGTCATCTGATCCTGCTGAATGGCGTCCTCTAGCTCAGCTGCCAGTAAAGCAGATGTAGAAGTCGCTGCAGGCTCCAGGCGGGTCTCGGATGATGGAGCGATGAGAGACTTATGGGCAGCCTGTAAATCATCTGTGATGCTGTTAAAGTACTGTTGCGCTTCCCGAAGAGCACGATCAGCCTGCCGAGGATTGATGGTCAACAGCACGCCTGACATGGATCCATGAGGTACAACAACATCACGACGATGATGAAATCGCTGCTTGCTCATCGAGAAACTACTTAATGCCTACAGGATATGAAGAATAAAGAGAGGAACAAAAAGACTACTTTACACAAAGATAAATGATCAGCAGTAAAGGGAGGAGAACGCCAGATTCATTGTTTCTTTTTTCCCCTTGATATTTTATTTTTAGTGTTTATTGTATTTCGATGCTGATACACGAATTATCCTGTCAAATATTTTCGGGAAAATTGTGTATCAAGCTTAGACCGGCAGGAGCTATGACTGCTTCTCTGTTGGGCAGGCTGCGCCTTGACACCAGGTGATGGCATTATATGGCATTTGGTAAGGTAAAGAGACTCCACTCTAAACAAAACAAAACAATTATATGTGAACAACAAGAAACACCACAACAACGAACCCAGATCACTTCCTGGATTTCAATGAAATACTATCAATAATTAGCGCCAGGAAACCGGCTAGAAAAAGAAACAAGTACCCCTCAAAAAGATAAAAAAGACGTTGTACAAGTTCTTTCTAGCTCCCGACCACTCGTTCCCATTTCGGCACTAACAACAGTAGTCACAACATGATACAGTTCAAACCAGTAATTATTGCTGCATACATATTCACCTCACCAGTAACACACACACACACTCTCTCTTTCTTTTTCTTTTTTTTTTTTCTTTTGAAGGGTTGGGGTTCCAATCAAACCAAAAAATCTCGATGTAAATAGGGTCAGCAAGAGAACTGAGTAACATCAAAAAAAATGTATCAAAAAAAAAATAAAATAAAACAAAGAAACTGTGAACAGAAAAAACAAACAAACAAACAAACAAAAAAAAATATAAAAAAATCAACATATACAAGATAAGAAATGCTTCACGGGAGAGCTTACAGATGCATATTCTCATCCACTGTACGAACAAGTTTGGGATTATAACCCAAACTAAGGAGATCATTTTTAACATTTCGCTGCATCACTGGTGGGCCACAAATAGCAATCATAAGGTCACTGCTCGGGGGAGGAAGGGTTCGTTGAAGAGATACGTGGTCCACGTAGCCGACACCACCAGTCCATCCCTCAGGAGGACTGTTAAGAACGAAATGAATCTTTAACTTCTCAGGGTTGTCCTTGGAATAGTTAGTGAGCACATCCCTGTATGTAATCTCGTGTGAGTTCTCAGCAGCGTAGATTAGTCGAATGCTTTCAATATTGTCCAGATAGGGACGATTCAGTGCAGCACGAATTATTTGCAGCATGGGGGCAACACCAGATCCACCCGCAATAAGGCCGAACTTGCGGATCACTGTTTTGTCGAAGCGAATCTGCTTCTTCACAGGATCCATATCAATTTCTAGGCCACCGCATGCCTTAATCTCTACGGAATCCCCTGGCCTCATACTGGAAATCCACTCTTGCAGATAGCCCTTATCCCCGCGAGCCAGAATAGAAATCAAACCGTGATCGTCAGGTAGCGTTACCGGGCTGTAGTAACCAACAAGCTGTTGCCCATCCCACATGCCACGAATACCAACAAACTGCCCCACCTTCAGACCAGTGACCTGTAAAGCGCCTGGGAGGTTAAAACGAAGAACCCGAGAGCCAACACCGAACTGATCGCCAGAGCGGGCTTCACGGACAACAACAGGTACCCACTTATCATTCGACAGAGCGAAGTTGTTTCGTTGCAAAATAGTTCCTGCACGATCACCGGCAATCTTACCGAACACGACGCACTCGAGCAGCGAGTTTCCGCCCAGACGATTCTTGCCGTGGACGCCACCCGTGACCTCGCCGGCACCGAACAGACCCAGAATGGGGCGGTTGTCGGATAGAATGTGCATTCCGCGATGTTGCGACAGAATTTCAGAGCAGGCAGAAATGAGGCAGCCGCCCATGGTGTAGTGGATGGACGGGGTCACGTATGCCACGTAGAAGGGACCATCAGGTCCAATGACACACGGAAATACGCTCTTATTTGTTATAGGGCAAATAGTGCCAGTGGAGCTCAGGTGCTGATAACTTTTCAACGTCGCCCGCAACGTGACAGGGCTGCAATCAATAAGCTTCGCCAATTCATCAAGGTCCTCCACCCGCGTGAAGAGACCCTGGTTTTTCCAGTAGTAATTGAGTGCGTTGACACCGAACAGTTTCACGGCCTCTTCGTTGAGGATACAGTGAGCAAACTTACTCCCACCGGACCCAGGATACTCGTTGTCTTGAGCAATGATACCTTGGGAAACAACAGAGCGCAATTCTAGTTCGTTGATGAAGCGCTCACCGCTTTTGTTCACAAGAATTCCACCTGACCCCCGAAGCGCTTCTGGCCCCAAATACTTTGTCTTGTTCGTGGGGTCCTTTGGGTCAATCAAACCCGTCGGGTGCAGCTGGATCTTGTCCATATCTACAAGGTATGCACCAAGCTTACGGGCCATTTTCACACCATCCCCTGTGGCGAAAGTGCCATTGGTAGTGGGAGTGCCGAAAATGTGTGGTGCAAACTCGCGGAGAAGAGAGTTGCTGGACTGATCGTTGGAAAATCCACCGGTGGCGAGAACTACGGAATCGCCAATCATCTCCATCTCTTCGGCATCAGGATGGGTGAGATCTTTGTAACGAACGCCACGGACACGCTTTTCATGGTTGCCGTCAGGAAGTGCTGTTGTTTGAAAGATCAGAGAAGTCACCGCGGTTTCGTTAAGTATGGTAATTTTGTCCTTCAGCTTGGTGCGAATGTGGTTCTCGAGTGTTCTCATGATAGTAAAACCAATAGGAACTGGGGTGCCGTCCTGCTGGTCGGGCGCGCGGTGGCAGCGCTTGCGAGAGGCTCCACCCAGCTGAGAAAGCACTGTTAGCGGAATGCCAAACGAAGTCAGCCACTGAATGGCATCAGAACTCTTCACCGAGAGCGTGCGCACAAGCCCAGGGTCACATGTTCCCCCAACACCTGATAAATAAGTGTCGCGCTCGAAGTACTTGCAATCATCTTCGACTTTATGCTGGGCCTGAGCGCGAGTACCCCAGCCGTTAATTCCAGAGGTTGCTTTGGCACTGTTTCCTCCTAGGGACTTCTCCTTGTCCACTAGAATAACCTGAGCTCCGCAGCGCGACGCCTCAATAGCGGCGGCACAGCCAGCCAGACCACCGCCGACAACGATCACACGCGCGGGGAGTGATTTTGCGATACGCTCTGCCCACATCTCCGAGCTCTCCTTCGCGATTTCATACATATGGGCAAGACGCTCGCCCTGGCGGGTGTAGGCGGCGTAATCTGTGACACGATTGTGGTTCCGACGATAATGCTCGAACATATAGCGGACACGGACAGGATCACGCTTTACCAAGGCCGCCGTTGCAAGAGCATCGGCGTACAAGCAGTTATAGCATTTCACGGACACTTGCGCGAGATTATCGTCAGAAGGCCGCAGAAGAGTGCGTGACTGCCAGTCGTAGATCGAACTGACCGCAGAGCTGAGAGCAGGTGTATAAACCACGTTCTCGTAGTCGCCACTGGTGCACAGTGCCTCTGACTGCAGCGTCAACACGCGGAGGAGCGCCATCCCCTTCGTGTCGGCGCCACTCACGATGCGTGTCGGGGCTAACTCGCCATTCTTCGCCCCTTCGTTAATTTCATTTACCGTCGGCGGCCGCACGACACCCACAGCCCATGGCTGCTGCTTAACATTGACCCCTGAGGCGCGACAGTCGCCACCCCACTCAAAAAGGACATCTGGGAAACCAGCGGCGTTAAGCTTTTCCACTACCAGATCCACCGTGTAGCCCTTGGACACCCCCCCGAGGTCCATCTCCGCATCTTCGTGAAGACGGGTGATGGTTCCGTTCTGGAGGTCAATCCCGAAGCTGCTGTGGAGACTGTACTTCTCCGACTCATCTTTCGAGATGATCATGTCGGGTAAATGTGAGTCCACATTCTTGGCGGCTTCTCGGAGTCGTCGGATCAGCGGCGCTGCTGCTGGGTTAAAACAACCGCCAGAGGTACGATATACATGCACGCAGCACCTCACCACCTTGGCTAAGTGCTCGGACATTTTGTGCTCCTCTCCGACGGGGAGTTTGTTTACCATGGAAATTTCACTGTTGGGATTGAAATTATTTAGATATGTATCCACAATAGTGAAGCACTCGTCGAGCACCTCTTGAGCAACCTCCTTGGATTGGGCACTTGTCTCAGAATTATCCAAGCACATATGGAGCGAATACGGCACCGTAAAAATGAGATCCCGCAGCTGAACAATGATACGTTCCCGTAGCAATTCGGGGCGTTAGTGGTCAGAAGCTCACGGGCAATTCGATCACGCTCTTTGCAGCGGCTTGTGGGTCGGCGACAACGACGGAGGCACTGGAAGTAGCATCTGTTGAGAAGCGTGTTTGGGCCCAGAGAGAAGAAGGGTTGGCTGCGCTGAGGGCAGTTCCGGCACGAACGGCGGCTACTTTATGGGCGGTGCGGGAAACACCTCGAAGAAGAGTGCGGGATGACAACATTAGTCTTAGTAATTCTTACTTTAGATGCAGAAAAAAAAAAAAAGAGTCAGGGCTGGGTAGCTGGTGAAAGCGTATTCGATAAGAATTTCCGAAAAGCTAATATAGATGTGTTAAAAGTAAAAAATAAATGCATATACAAACGCGAGAAAGGGAGGAGAGCAGGAGAGTTACGAAAGGCAAACAATCGCCAACACCACAAAGAAGGAACTGTGGCACACACGCAAAGCCCTGTGTAGATAAAAAGTGTTTTGTCAAGGGGTTATAATTCCTACTACTATCTAAATTAATATTTCGCCGTGTTGCTAAATAATGCTGCAGCCACCAGAAAAAATAACTAAAAATGACTGCCAGGCGCAGAGCAGACGCTTTCCATCCTCGTCATTCTTCTGGGTGCACTTCTTCGTCGGTGGCGCACCTGCACTTGTGCTGCAGTACAACCAATTCTCAAAACGTTTGAATAATTATTCTGAATATTCTCTCTTTCTAGCCTTTATTTATTTATTTTTTTAATGTTTGTTTGCTATTTTTGTTGGCGGAGTGGTGTAATGTTGACAGTCGCCACAATAGTTTTTTTTTTTTCAAAGAATGGCGTGCGTGCATAGCACGGCAACACGGTGCATCATATCGTGGATTATAGGAATGAAATATACTAGTTGAAATATAATATGATAGTTAGAAGAATAGGAACTCATGATCATAACCATCGGCATAACAAATAAAATACCAAATACCGCCCCCCAAAAATTGGGGGTAAAAGGAAGATAATAAAAGAAACGTAAGGGGGAAAAAAAAGGAAAAAAAAAGTGGGAGTCACCGTAAAAAATATGAGCTAGAGAGATGCAAACATACTACGCGTCCCTTCATGGCATCCCATTCGTTTTGGCAGTTGGCCGTTTTTACTTTCCCTCACACTCACAGGCGGAAGAGGTTGGACTACTTGTTCCCGAAACTGGCGTCGATCACACCAACGAAGAAGGGAACTTTCTCTGCTGTGAGCGCACCCATATTTGCCCGACCGTTTGTGCATATAAACACATTATGATCGATGCAATACTGGCACTGCTCTTTAGGAAGACCGAGAAACGAGAACATCCCGATCTGATTGACAATATGCTCCCAGTTCCCCGGGGTCCCCAGGCGCTGCAGCTCATCGTAGACAAGGTGGCGAATCTCGTGAATACGTTCCGCCATGGAGCGCAGCTCATCCATCCACTCCTTTCGCAGCGTGTTGTCCGTGAGCACGAGGTGGGCAATGCGGGCACCATGGGCGGGTGGCGAGGTGTAAAGGTGAAGCGCCTCGGCCTCCAGGAACTGCTGTACAGAGTCACGGCTGGTGCTGTTGTGCAGCACCACCGAAAGCGCACCAACGCGGGCATTGTAGAGCCCCATATTCTTGGAGAAGGATTGTGCGGCTAGGAACTGGATCTTTCGTTCCACCAGAAGTTGAATGGGATACAGGTCCTCTTCAATGCTTCCTGTAGCCCAGCCTAGATAGGCGCAGTCCATGATGAGAAGATGGTCCTTCTGTTGAAAGATGTCCACCAGCTCCTCCCACTGCTCCCGCGACGGGTCCACGCCGGTAGGGTTTTGCGCGCAGAGCTGAACGAGAAAGATCGAGCGGGTCGGGGCATCGAGGATGTCGCGCTTGTATCCCTCGAAGTCGAGTGACTTGGTCTCGGGGTCGTAGTAGGCGTACTCCACAACGTTCCAGCCGGCAGTCTGGAGAATACCGTAATGGTTCGACCACGTCGGATTCGCCACATAGATGGACATGGCGTTGGCATCGAACACACGTGTGAGGAAGAAAGCTGCAAGAGAGAGCGCCTGTGCCGCTGATCGTCTGAATGGCAGCGATGTGGTTCCTGTTCACTGTGTCCCCATAGAGAAGGTCCAGCGCAGCGTCAGTGAAAGGTTTGTACCCGCTGCAGTGCAGGTACTCGTAGTCCATGTTGAGCTCATGAACCCGTTTCTCCGCCTTGCGGACGCACTGCAGGGGACACGGATATCCCTCGGCATCACGGTAGGCGCCCACCACGAGATTGGCTTTCTCCCCCTCTACTTCGTTGGCTCGTTTAAACAGCGTGAATATTTCATCGGGCTCTCCCGGCTGGATATTTTTGAACTTGTCGGATGTCGCCATTGAGTCGCCAAGAAAGCAGGATGTCAAGAGAAAAAATGACGATACTGAGCGCAGCGCGGTGAGAGGGTGAAGAAGCACGGTCACGGTACAAGAGAGAGAGAGAGAAACAACAGCGTATACCTATTGTGTTACAGACTTTCCGCACGCACTGCATCGCACCCACTCCCTTTCTTCTGTTCGGAAAAGACGACGTCAGTGATACCCGTACTCTAGGGCAATAAAGGTATGCCTACAACACTAGCAGCATCCGGGAGAAGAACATAGCACCCGCTGCGAGCCTTTGACCTTTATTTATTTTTTTTTTTATTATTTTTTTGGTGCAGGGCATTTTGTATTACTCTGTGTCACTCGGGAAGGTCTACCACCCCTGAAAGTCTGGGCCACCACATGTGAGGGAGGTGCACTCCTGCTGCACTCGTGATCTTCCATGAGGGATCCATTACCACGTTCCGCTCGCTGCTTCTGAGACTCTCACACAACCGGATCTGTACAGAGGGAAAACATATAAAACAATAAAACAAGATCATGAAAAAGTGCTCGAACGATGGCGGCGATACGAGGGCATTCATAATTAAGAAACGCCGTACCTACCAGCGAGTCGCATTTGGCCTCAACTACTCGACACTTCACGATCGGCACTTGATACAAAAATCATGTCGTGGGGTGGAGCGACAACTCTCTTATTTTTCAATTTTCTTACTCCTTCTTTTTTTCTTTTTCACTATGGAAAAACGAACAAACAAACAAACAAACAGAAACAAAAATAAAAATGAATAAAGAAAACTAGCGCGCACGACTCTGTTACTACTTGTGCTTCTCTTAAAAAAAAAAATAAATCGTTTTCTTCACAACGCTCCCTCTTTATGACTTGTTATCTTTGATTCGCTACTTGTTCATGTTTGTTAAACAGGCATCAATTGTATTCGCAAGAAGAATAGCTGTTTCCTCCGTCAGGCCGGCCATGTTAGCCCGCCCCGTGAGGGTGATGAACACGTTGTGGTCCTGGCAGTACTGGCACTGCTCCTTTGTCAGCCCAAGGAAGGAGAACATGCCGATCTGATTAACAATGTGCTCCCATGTTCCAGGTGTTCCGAGACGCTGGAGTTCATCGTAAACGAGGCGACGCATCTCGTGAATACGTTCCGCCATGGAGCGCAGCTCCTCCACCCACTCCTTGCGCAGCGTGTTGTCGGTGAGAACGAGGTGGGCCAAGCGGGCACCATGGGCGGGGGGGCAGGAATAAAAGCGCCTCGCTACGGACTCCAGACTGCGGAACACCGTTTCGTGCTGCTTGCTTCCTTGCAGAACCACTGAAAGGACGCCAACACGCTCGCTATAAAGGCCCAGATTCTTGGAGAACGACTGAGCGCAGAGAAACTGCAAGCCCTTGCGAGCGAAAAGGCGCGCTGCGAAAGCGTCGTCGTCGAGGTCCCCAGAGGCGTATCCAAGGTATGCACAGTCAAAGAAAACGATATGATCCTTCTCGGCGAAGAGATCCACCAGCTCCTCCCACTGCTCCCTCGACGGGTCCACGCCGGTAGGGTTATGGGCACACTGATGCACCACGAAGATCGAGCCGGTCGGGGCATCGAGGATGTCGCGCTTGTATCCCTCGAAGTCGAGTGACTTGGTCTCGGGGTCGTAGTAGGCGTACTCCTGAGTTTTCCACCCAGCCGCCTGGAAGATGTTCATATGATTCGGCCAGGTGGGCCGGGAGAGGTAGACGGTTGTCGTCTCCCGGTCCATGAAACCAGCGAGGAAGAAGGCGCCGACGGAGAGCCCACCAGTGCCACTTATCGTGTGCACGCCTACAACGTCGTCGCGTGGCAGGGAATCTCCATAGAGAAGTTCAATAGCGGCATCCACCAGGGGCTTGAAGCCACCCATGGGAAGGTACTCGTAGTCTCCCTTCGCATCCAGCAGCTGTTGCTCCGCCTTACGAACGCACTGCAGGGGGTATGGATATCCCTCCGCATCCCGGTAAGCGCCGATAACGAGGTTGGCTTTGGGCTCCTCCGCCAAATTAGCTTTCTGAGAGAGGGCGAAGATCGCATCCGGAGGCTCTACGGGGACGTTGGCCCACTTGTCCGCAACGAGGAAGCTCATGGCGTCTGAGAATGAGCACGAGAGTAAACAGCAGAAAAGAAGCGATCTAAAGCAAAACAACAACAAGGATACAAGAAAAATATCAATGGAAGAGCTATAAGCATTTTTCTTCTCTCGCATAGTAAATCAACCGCACCGGAGGACTACCCTAACACGGGCGGAAGGCTGAACCACATAGATTCATGTCGTTAATTCTAATGCGTCATGGAAAATAAACGATATAGGCACAAATCTACATGTTGAAGAACGAAAAAAAAAAGAACGTTAAGAGATACTTCTCCTGTCCCCTTGATAAAAAAAGGGCGGACAATAAATACCCCAAAGGGTAATGCCTGTCCGAGAGGGTGAATCACCCCACAAAAGAAGTACGCTCGGGAGGAAGAATGCGTATAAGGGCGTCGAATAGTTTCATGCTCTCAATTTTTCACACACGTGAATAGGCAGCATCATGAGACTAGACAAATGAACGAAAGGAATATATAGATATATTTGTTTGTACGCATGTGTGTATTTCTTCACTCATTCAGAAAAAAAATAATAATAATAAAATAATCAACTTGCTTCGCAACGCTTAGGCAGGAATCTTTCGGACGGCCTCATCAATTGTCTTGGCAAGAAGCACCGCGGTCTCTTTTGTCAGGCCGGCCATGTTAGCCCGCCCCGTGAGGGTGATGAACACGTTGTGGTCCTGGCAGTACTGGCACTGCTCCTTTGTCAGCCCAAGGAAGGAGAACATGCCGATCTGGCTGGTAATGTGCGTCCAGGAACCGGGGGTGCCAAGCTTCTGAAGCTGGTCGAAGACGAGCTTGCGCATAGAGTGGATGCGGTCAGCCATGCTCTTCAGCTCCGTCTCCCACTCCTTGCGGAGGGTGGGATCGGTGAGAACGAGGTGGGCGAGGCGGGCACCATGGGCAGGGGGATTGGAGCACGAGGCACGAATAAGAGAGGCAAGGTGGCTGAGCACCACCTGCCCCTCTTCCTTATTGCGGACGATCACGGAGAGAGTACCAATTCTCTGGTTGTAGAGGCCCATGTTCTTGGAGAAGGACTGAGCGCAGAGGAACTGAACACCCTTCTTAGCGAAGTAGCGGGCGGCAAAGGCATCCGTGTCGAGGCTGCCGCTGGCATAACCCTGGTAGGCACTGTCAAAGAAGATCTGGTGACCCTTCTTAATGTAGAGCTCCGCAAGCTCCTCCCACTGCTGCTTCGTGGGATCCACACCAGTGGGATTGTGGGCGCACTGGTGCACCACGAAGATGGAGCCGGAGGGGGCGTCGTTGATAGCCTTCTTGTAGCCCTCGAAGTCGAGGCCCTTTGTCTTAGGGTCGTAGTAAGCATAAGAGCCCACATTCTTGAAGCCAACAAGCTTGAAGATGTTCACGTGATTGATCCAAGAGGGGTTGGAAATGTAGACGTGCGTCTTCTCGACGTCGTAGACGTGGGTGAGATAGAAGGCACCAATGAAGAGGGCGCCCGTTCCACTCAAGGTCTGCACACCCACCACGTTCTCTGGCTTGACAGAGTCGGCATACAACATCTTGATTGCCGCCTCTGTGAAACCGGGGTGACCGTTGATGGGGAGGTACTCGTAGTCCAGCTTCTGCTCAATGATCTTCGCCTCCGCCTTACGGATGGACTTCAGAGGATAAGGGTTGCCATCCTCGTCGCGGTAGGCGCCGATGATGAGATTGGCCTTAGGGGCCTTGGCTGCCTTGGCCTTCGCGGAGAGCTCGAAGATGGCATCCGGGGGAAGGGCAGTCAGCTTGGACCAGGGATTGGACATGAGAGAAATGGAAAGCGGGTAGAGCGAAAAGCTTTTAACGAGAAGAACAAACAAATAAAATGGGGGAAAGAGGAGGAGATACCGAGAGAGCGCCGAAGGTACACACATCAATAAATAGCCAAGCAGCTCGGCAAGCAGTGTGGTTGACATCCACCGTAAGCTAAGTCTTTGCTCTCTTGCTGCACGGATCGTTTCTCACCCTGTACGATAGGATTGCAGGGGGTAAGAGCCAATCCCATGCGTTGGAGCTGGCCGGGTCGAAAGCCTTCACGTCCTGCCCCCTAAAGTCCCCTGGGCCACTGCGGCACCAGTGGGCGGGGTTGGTGGAGGATGCTGCTGGGCAGAGCGGCGAAGAACAGAAGTAAGCGACTCGGCGTTTGGACTGCAGCAGCTCAGCCGTCACTGTCAAGATCTCCTAAAGGTGGCTGCGGAACGGACTGAGCGACAGGGGAGTCGAAATGATCTGTCTGAGGAGTGAAGCGTAGCTCATCCAGGACGTCCTGAACAGTGACCTTGTCGTGGCGAAATAGATGCTCCAGAGTCGGCACGACAGTCGTATTGGAGCTCGCCGTAGTCGTCGATGTGCCTGCAGTCGTTGTGGGCATGGGTGAGGGACGAGGCAGCCCGTCACTCTCGACCAAAGCAACGGAGGCGGCGGTAAGGGCAGCTAGGGCTGCGGGGAAGCGGATTGTACATGTCTTGTGCCACTGGTCGCCCTGACGCCCCATCTCCGTCCATACGCGGGTGTCGAGACCGCTCTCCGTAAAGAGAGGCCGGACGAGCTGGTAGGGAGGCGCGGTGCACCGCAGTGCTGCCTCTATCGCAACTGGGGGCTGCGCTTGGTCCGATTCTACAGGGGGTGTCTTTGGGGACCGCTGCCCAGGCGCACTTTCTTCCCTCGCGGCCCTTGGAGCCATGAAAGAGGGCAGCGCTAGCAGAACGGACGGCTGTGCCGCACCGCCGTCGGCTTCATTGTCGTCGTTTCCGTCATCCTGCAGCTGTGGGAGAAGACTAATATTTTCCACGAGCAGCTCCGGATCCGATGCCCCGCATGAAGACACGCGGCTATGTCGAGCTGTACTGGCAAACGCCGAATTATCCAGGCCCCGTGCATCAAAGTGGTGTGTCGACTCCGCCACCTCAAACCCACCAAATTCGTCATCCGCGAGGCTGTCTGTGTCTGACCGGTCACCGTCGCCGCTCATCCTGTACCATGTGAGCAACGGGGAATAGCTGATCTAAGAGGAGGGGAAAAATATGTTTCCTCTCCGCCGCAAGGGAGAGAGAGGAATGTGTACGTCTGTTGCCCGGTAAAGCAAAGAGGAAGCAGAGAGAGCACGTCAGGTAAGATTTAAGAGTAACAGCGGGCGAGGATGGAGCTGGGCACACAAGGATCTCCCCCCCCCCCATACCGCTTACAACTATTCCATTCCGGTAGCCAGCGCACTTTGGAAGACTTCTCTCTTTTTCTTTCTTACGCTAGATGGACAAGAAGGAAGGTAGATAGCTCTGGGCTCTCAAGGTATTGCTGTCTGCGGTGACCGAGCCAGCTCCTGAGTTACAATTGCTGTCCAGATGGAAGGTCGATGGCCCCTTTGTCCGGATGCTGCAATGGAATGTGCCGGAAGCGGCACAACGGAAAAGGGTGCCGCCCAGAGGCCTGCCTCGCCGCACCGCCACCAGGCATGGTATGGTCGAGGAGGAAATTGTGAAAGTTCTCGGCCTCTTGTTTGTGCTCGCTGGACAGGTCGAAGTGGAAATCTCGGTAGTCCTCCAAGAGCAGTTCATACTCTCGAATGTAGATGGTGTCTATTTCATCCCTGCTGGACGGCATCCGTGGCGAGGCAAAGAAGGCACACACTGAAGGACACAGCCACACACACAAAAAAAAGAAAGAAAGCGAAGGGGTGACCCAACGTACCCTAACCGATCAGGGAGTCTAAGCTCTTACAAAAGGGTTCACATCACAACGGAGGGAAGAGGATCCAAAAAAACGATCAAAAAAAAAAACATCCTACTGCCAAACTTGCATTCATAGATTCCATGCCGACCGGCTGGAAGGACGCTCCTTGATCCTTGATGATCTCCATCTTCGTTTCTTTCCTTTTTTTTTTTTCATAACACTGCGGACCCGTTTGGACAAGTATTGACTAGGCGAAGAGACGCTGCTGCAGAGCCGGTTCACCCGCTTCGTCGTACTCCTGCTTGGTTACAACCATATCCGATACAAACGTGCTGAGTTGACTGAGAAGTGCGGCGCCGAGCCACGGTGCAAAGCCGCGCTCCGACGGTGCCACCACGCGTACCTTGTTGTCCCGTGGGACACGCTGAAGGACCTCGGTGAGAAAACGCGCTCCGAAGCCGTTCATTAGTGTCGTGCCCCCAGAAACGACCAGGTGACCCAGCAGCCGTGGCCGGGCGTCGAGGTCAGCGTGTGCGACAGCGCACGCCACGAGGTCTGCCACCCCGCTCCCACTGCTCCCTACAAGGTGTGGCGCAAAGAGCACCTCGGGGGCGAGCACTGCCTCCACGCCAATCTCCACCTCGGAGCCGTCGGGCAGCCGATGGGGCTGCGGGGGACGCTGCTGGTGCAGCGCGGCTGCGGCCCCCTCTCCCGGTAGGGCAGCCGGGGACACCTCGCACCGCTGCTCCTTGATGGATCGCACCAGCTCCCTGTCGCTCACGGACCCCGTGCTGAACAGCGGCGAGTCCGTGCCGGAGACTCTGTCGCAGGCACCGTACGTGCGCAGCAACCCCTCGAGGTGGGTGGTCACGGCTCCACCACAAGCAGCGCCGTTTTCCCGAAGCATGGCGCTGGGGATGGAGAAACCGCTCACCGCGGCGGCGGTGCTGATTTGCCCTTCGCCAAGATCCAGTGCCACGCCGGTGAGCTGGCCGGTGCTGTAGAGGGCAAGCAGAGGGGAGACGCCAGTGAAAACACCGTGTACGGCATCCCTTTCGGCGTACTCGAACAGCTGCTCTACTATTTTTTTTCGCTGCACACGGGACGCAAATGGAGGCTCTACGAGAGCGTAGCACCGAGAGGCTGTCGGTGGGACACGCAGCGGACGAGACTCCGCTCCGTCGACACCTCCTCGACCAAAAACGGCATCTAGCGCCTGCTGCAGCAGGGCGGATCCTGCGCGCCAATCCTGCACGGCGCCGCAGCGTATCGGGTAGTGGAGCTGCAGAATCCCCCTATGCGCCTCCACTCGGTTACCAACGACGAGGCTGCCGGGGGACTCCTGGCGGTTCTGCAGCAGGGCGCTGAAAATCGGTCTGTACTTGAAAGATCCGGCGATGGCTGGAACAGCGACTTCTGGAGTTGTGGAGGAGCCGAGCCCCGCCCGTACTGTGTGCGACCCGACGTCCAGGACGCAGGTTGGCGTGTCCATGCTAATGCGCCAAGGAGCCGTTTGACGTCCGCTAAACTGCAAGGCAAACTCAAACAAGACCACAGCGCAAAAGAAAGAGAGGAGAGAAAGGCGAATGAAAAAAAAAAAAATCACGGGTGGCTTAGCGACCACCACCTGTGTATGCACAGGCCCCCAGAGGCACACGTGTGTGTGTTCATTAATCATCAGCACATGACCTGACGCTACACGTCTGTTTGTTTCCCAGGGGGGCACCCGGCAGATGGAATGAAGCGGCAGCGCTGGATATCACGCTACCCCCCTCGACTGCTCCGGTACGCGTGGAGAGATGACCGCCCCGCAAGACCTTCTAGCAGCTCCATGCGGTCCATGAGGACACGAAGTTTCTCCTGCCACGCACACTCGGCCTCGAGGCGCTCTTGCTGCGCCGCCAGCAGTTGCGACCGTGCCTCATCTCTCTCCTGTTCCAGCCGCCGCACAACAAGACCAAGGACCTCCGGGTCTTCACCGCTGCTCCCTTGCGGAGTGTCGGTGCTAGTTCCAGAAAAACGCATTTGCATTGCTGTAAGCACCCCTTCCGCCTGCTCCAGTAGTTCATGCAATTGCTGTATCGTCCGCACCTGGCGCTCGACGGTGCGCTGCAGCTCTTCAGTGGGAGGCGAAATCGGAGCAGCCGTCGTAAGGAGCCGGGTCATTTCCTCGTAGAATTGGTTATGAGCCTCTAGAGAGCAGCTGCTTGCAGTGCCATGAAACCGATCCAAACACGCCAGAGCCTGTGCGTTCCAAGAGAGTTCTGGATCCATTCTAGGGGATAAATCGGTGGAAGAGGAGAGCGGAGCCGGTACTCTCGTTCCCGTTGCACACCGCCCAGTAGGGTTTACAGGTACTTCCACTAGATCACAAAAATGGGATAGGGGCAGACCGCAGCAAGTCGAAGGGAAGGTAAGAGACACGCGCAGTTGGCACAGCCCCTCTGGGGAAGCACAACACCCCTGAAGAGGAGATACAGAGAATCCGTTCTTCGCTGCTTCGTTAATCGCAAGCTATTATTGTGGCACCGGGCCTCACCTCCACTGTGCACCGACCACGTGCGTTATTGGTGTGCCGCAACAATGAACTGCCGCCATAAGCTGGCCAGCCGTACAATCTCCTCAACGGTAAGGTCGAGGACGATAACAGCGCCGTCAATGCGGGCCTCCTGCAAGAGATACTGCACCACCTCTGGCGGGGCGAATTTCATGAGCGCCTTGTGCACCGTTGCACCCCGGCCCCCGCTGGGCATCAGTTGGTCAACAAAGTGCAGAAGAGCCCCGCCGTCGATGCCTTCGGAGAGGGGGACACCACGCGGCTGGAGCGTCAGCAACGCCCCGCTGACCTCCGTCTTTGGGTAGTACGTCCACTCCGAGAAGGTCTGCTTCACGCAGACGTGGAAGTAGCTCTGCGCCAGAACGGAGAGACGGGAGAAATGAATGGAGCCGGCGGGGGCAACAATGCGCTCGGCCACCTCCTGCTGAGTGAAAAGATGGAGCGGGACTCGACCAAACGAAAAAATTCCTTCATGTCGCGAGCAGTCCACCGCATAGCGAATAATAAGCTCCGATACAACGCTGAAGGGCAGGTTTGCTACCACCTCGAGCTTCGCGTCGCCGTGAGACCACCAGTGGGACGCCACGCGCTGGGCGGCCGGGCCATCTGCCGAGCCGTTTCGCTGTCGAAGCAGCCTGTCTCTGGCCGTGCTCCGCAGCGGTGCCGCGCTCGCGTCTCCACCCGGTGGCGGCCGCCGCTGATGCTGTACCACAAAGTCTGGGAAAGCCTGTGAGGAGCTCCACTTCCGAGGCGTTAAGAACGTCTGCGTTGACCCATTTAAACTTTCCATCCGTGAAATTTGAGATCTGCTGCAGATGCGGGTTGAAGCGTAAGTCCGACTCAACGCCGAGAACGCCCACGCACGGCCGGGCCAGAAGACTGCGGGTAAGGGAGCCTGGCCCAGGGCCGAGCTCCAGCACCACCTTGTCCCCCGTTTTCATGGTGGTTTGTGCAATGTAGGCGGCAATTTGGTGTGTGAGCTTGAGGTTTAACACGAAGCGCTGGTCGTACTTGGCTAAAAATCCGGCGTGGGGGACTTTAAAAAGATACTTGATGCCCTCGCTCTTCATACGGGGTCCACCCGGACAGGCGAGGGGCGGCATCGAAGACCCGCTCTGGCTTACACGGCCAGGGGAGCGTACCTGGTCGGTAATGTCGTGCGTTACCGTTCCTGCAACCACATGAGACCCGCGCTGCATTTTCCGCGGCTTCGTGAAGGGGTTCCTGGACAAAAGCCACTGGGACCCGGACAGCCCGCACGACGGCCGCAGCAACACGGATGGCCACCCTGAGCGGCGCATGAACGCTCAGGCGACGCACCACTTCACAGGTTCAGAGCAGGAGTACGAGGAGAAGGGGTGTGTGTGCTCACGAATGCGACCAATAAAACGTACACACACTGGTACCTTTGCACACTATGTTGTCACGATACAACGACGAAGTGAAAGAAGAAGAAGTGCACAATTAAGCTATACACACCAGTACATACTCACTTCAAGGGAGAGAACAGAAAACTGCTGCCGTCCAGCGACGTGAGCCATCTGCATCTTCAACTCATCATATCATGGGATCACCAGATTGGACACGGCCCACGGCAAGCGCGAATTGCTGCCATTTCGGTATTTCTTTTTTTTTTATTTCTTCTTCTTTGTCTATCGCATTCTCTCTGTCTTTTCTTTTTTTGTTGTTTATATTAGCGCTATGGACTTTTATTAGTGGAAGACAACGTCCCCCCCCTTTCCCCGCCAGCGAGTTGCTACGCCTCGTTACCGACAAAGGCGAGGAAATACACAAATTCTACAATATTCAGCTGGCCCTGCAGCTGACTCGTCTCTGGGTCTACCAAGAAGAGCTCCCGCACCCCCTTCTGCACAAAGTGCGTGAAGATGTCCCACAGCACATCGCCCTCGTCGAACACGTACACCATCCGCAACGCCTTGCCGCCGATGGCCTCTCGGAGCGTTCTATTGGTGTCGTACACCCCCTGCTGCTCCATGCGCAGCATATCAGAGCGGCTGATGACATCCGTCACAACGCGGTCCTCCGTGCAGACGGCAACGCTTTCGATGTTCTGGTCCAGCATGAGCCGGAGGGCCTCCGCGATGGTGTTCTCCATCGTCACGTAAATGGCGTGGTGGCGGTGAACGCCAACCATGGGAAGACAGCGGAACGGAATATCGAAGATGGAGGTGTACGGCCCCACCCGCACCTCGGTATCGCTCTCCGCGGATACGATCGTGGATACGAGCTTCGGCAGACCTGCGCGGCTTGGCCCAAAGAGGTGGGGGTCGGATTCATCCACAGAAGCGGAGCCAACGGGCCCATCGCTCCCCCCATCCTTTCCCAGCCCCGCTGGACCCTTCCCGAAGAGTGCGGCGCCTAGATACTCTACAATCTGCTGCACGTCAACCATGGCAACCACCCCAAAGGCCTCGCTCTCCTTCTCTGAAAGAACTACGAGGCGGTGAACATCGTGGGTGCGCATGCGCTCAAGACACTCCTTCAGCGTTGTAGAAGTGGTGCAAGAAACGAAGGAGGAAGGCGACGCGGGCCGAGGCTTGTGGGGGACGGTGCTGCTGCTGCTGGGCGAGCGGTCGTCGTCGTCGTCCAGCAGGGTGTAGGAGTTGCGTATGCACAGCCAGTGGGCAATGGGCCACTGGGAAACTTCTTCCGTGTCCTCCGGATGCGAATTGCAGTACAACAAAATCTTAAGATGGTCGGTGGAGGTCAGCGTCCCCACAAACTCCTTTCGAAACGGATCCCATAGCACACCGCTCCCAAGCCTCGTCTCTTGAGCGGCCACAAAGGCGACGGAGAGGGGCGAGGACACGTCAGGATCATCACCTGCGTGGAGAGCCCCAGCACATCGTAAGCCGTGCAGCTGGAGAGCTTCTTTACGAGGGGCTGCGTGAGGTGGTGGCACTCCGCCATGGAGGGCTCGTACGCCGCGTCTGCTGCCGGACGCTCCGGCGACGCCCTGCCCGAGCCGCTGGCGAAGCAGTACGAGGGCTTGAGCACAAACGCTTCCTTCCCAGACATGAAGGAGCTGCGGCGTGGCAGTGAAGCCACAATGTGTTGGGATCCTTCTCCCTCAACAACAGATGCGACAGCCTCTACGCGGAGGCTGTGGGTATGGGAAGGTTCTTATTCTAAATGGACACGCTGTAGTGGATGTATAGTCCAGGAGTTCGCGAGGGCCCTCACGTCTTCGTCGTCACCCAACGACAGCAGGGCATCAAAGACAATAAATAAACAATGGTTAGTGTCGCGCAGAGAGAGAGAGAGAGAAGATATGTGGGAACACGTGAATAGACATCCGTTGCGTAGCACATCGGCATTCGTTGAGTTCGTCACTAAAACACAATGGTAGACTCTGCAGGAAAAAAAAACAGCAGCATACTTGTGTCTATCTATATTTTTTTCTTTGTGTTTCTTGCGCAGCATGACAGGCGGATCACCGTCGGCGCTTTTTTCGAGGCTGAGACAAATCTGTCCACACGGGCTCCGCGGGGTGGGTGGCGTCATCCTGCCGCTCCTCGTCGTAGTAGAGTACGTTTGCCGTCTGCAGTCCGAGTCTCCGCCGCTGGGCGGTCAGCTGGTGAGCGTGCAGAGGCGGAACGAGACAGCCAGACCGCCGCACGTATACGGGCAGTGGCGCCGGCAGGAACGCGACCCGACCCCCTGAGTCCGTCGTTCCCTGTGTGTTCACGACGACCCATCGCTCCTGTATCGGGGAGACGAGCGGCTCGTCATCGTCGGGCGGTAAGGGGCACACACATGCCGCCCAGTCAGCGTGGGCCTGGTAGACGCACTGCAGCACCCTGCGTGGGAGTGTGGGTACGGCCCACAGCAGTGGACAGGACGGGCCAGGTAGGCGGCGCTGCGGCGCGACATCCAGGGCCTGCCTCCAGTGCCAGGGCCCATCACGGGCTAGAAGGTCTGATTCCTCAACGGCGAGCCACGGTTCGGACCCACACCAGGACTGGTGGAGACTCTCGCGCAGCACCGCTTCGACGCTGGCACAGTAGCCCACGCGGGTCTCGCATCCCCACGGGCCACCCCGGGGGGGTCGGAGGCGCCAGCGGGGCGAGTGAGCACCCCGCCGTACGCGTCGAGGGCAGACTCAAGGAACGACACCACGTCGCCCTCGCCGAGCACGGCGCTACGGCCCCGCGGGATGAGACACTCGTTCACGAAGAGTGGGTTCTCGGCGTAGTTAACGACCAGATAGAAGGGGAGGGAGAGAGGCGGCGGCGGCGGCGCGGCACTCTCCCGGAGCGGGAAGGTTTCAAGGAAATATCGCGCAGCGCTCTTGCTCGTGACGCAGATCAACTTCGCGTGCATCCGGCTCACGCAGACGTGGTGCAGCTGCGTCGGGGCCGGAAGCGTTGCAGCACTCCCCCATACAACGTGCGGCACAGCCGACAGCCACATCTCCAGCGGCAGCGGCTGCCCAGACCGCCAGCGGGTGTGGCGGGAGCGTGCCTGCGCTTCTTTCGGACTGTAGCCGAGTATGGCAGCCGCCTCCAGCGCCTCACTCCACGTCGCGTAGTAGAAGCGCGCGAGCGAGGACGACGGCGCCGCTGCAGGGGTCGGAAGAAGAATATCGGGCGCATCGCACACATTCATGACAAGGAGCTGTTCAAAGTGGCCACCAGCAGCCTTCTCGGGACCCGCTGAGCTGCCGCGTAGGGGGAGGTGGGCGGGGCGGCTGCTCTCCCGGCGCCGCCGCCGCCGCCGGTGAAAAAACATAACGGCGCAATGCAGGTGGATAATACACTGCGCCAACGCACCACTTACTAAAGTGAGCGGGGAAGACGGTGTCACAGCAGTGTGTCAGCAACAGTAAAAGCTACTGGTGCAGTCACATGGGAGCAGGTGCAGCGCTGACGCCTAGGCCAGAGGGGACTTCGGATTCACACAGGGGCGTTGAACCGATCGAGAGAAGGAGGGAGAAGGAAAAAATGCAGGTGTTTTAGGGAGCCGGTTGCCCAAGCAGGGCAGGGCGCAAAACAGCAGTGCAGCACTGACACGCCTGCATCATCGGGCTAGCACAGCCCGCCACATTATTAAATATAAATTGAAAAGAGGTTTTCTAACAACGAGATGTATTGCTGTGATTATCAGAAGAGAAGGAGGCGAGAGGCCGTTGGGAGACCTTCCCATCCATTCTACGACTTGATCGCGTAGTCATCACGAATATGGGCCGGCATCCTGTTCATTCCAGGGTACGCGTTGCGCTCGCTGATCTGCTCCTTCTCCAACAGCTCAAAGAGACCCATGCGGTGTTCTGCCTCGTTACCCTTGTAGTTGCCCTCATCGTCGAAGGAGGCGGCGGCATTGTTTCGGTGGCGCATCAGCAGGAGCTGGAGGAACACACTGAATACCACCAGCATCACCAGAAGGCGCGGCACACGCGCGTATTGGCTTTCGATAGTAGGAGCGCACCGCGGGCACTTGCAGTGGAAGCGGTACCGGTCGTGCAGAACATACTGCCGGTTATCGAAGGACCACTCGGGCGGCACATAGCTGATGAGTAGCTCCTCCCCGGCTTCGATATCTCGATCTGCCCTGCAGCAAAAGAGATACCCTGGCGCCCCTTGCTCTGTCAGTTCCGTTCCCGTGCCAGCCATCAAAGCCTGCAGCCGGTCCTCTGCACGGCGGCGCGCTGACTCCGCCGTGGCGACGATGGCGCAGCTGCCGCCAGAGTTGCTTGTGTCGAGCTCGCGGCGTGCCTTCTCGTCCACGGCGTACTCGCTTTCCTCGAAGACATGCTCCGGCATAATGTCATACGACGTGTTGGGGAGGCAACTGTGATTAAAAAACCCAGCCTCTGGGAAGTAGGCCATACCCTTGCGCTCCGCGTAGGAACTCTCCACCAGGAAGCTGTTGAGATCCATGATCGAGGCGATGCGGGCGATGTGGATGGGGTGGAGCTCGAGGTTGTAGAGGCGCTCCAGACCTCCAATCGCCTCAATCACCCGCTCCGTTGCAGCCTGTGGCCAGTGCTCTAGCAGTGAGGACGGCTGCCCCGTAAGTATCCAGTCGTGGAGGTAATCCAGGTAGCCGAGGTCGCGCTCTTCAGTGGCGCGCTGCAGAATATGAACGCACATCTCCTCAAGGCGCTCAATCTCCCCCTTCACACCCACGCTGCGCGCCGTGCAGCTCGCTATCATGATAGTCTCCCCCTTCAAAATCTTCTTCGTGGCGAACACCCCTCGACCGGTTAGTGAAAAGCTGTGCTTTACTACCACCTCCTGGTTCAACGTCGCGTTCCAGGTGGGCAGAGGTCTCCGTACAACGGTACGGTGGTGCAGCCCTCGCCACTTTCTGCGGGCATCCTGAGCCTCCTTGTCGAGCGCAGCTCCATCCCGCTCACTGTCCTCGAAGCCTACCTCACCGGTGCCGACCACGTTAATTTGCCCGTCGCCGTGAACGATGTTGGGCCCGATTGGCGTCTGTGGCCCCACCCAGGGGTGGGAGGGCGACGGGGGCGGCCGGACGAAGGCGTCGCGCCGGGTGAACACGGGGCGGTCGTCCGTGGGAGAATGAGCGACGACTTCCTGCCTTTGGTGCCGTTTGATGCGGCGGAATTCGGGAACGAGAGAGTCCGGATGCGGAGGGAAGGGAATGGCCTGGTTCCGATCGTATCGTGCCTGCTCCGTCTGCTGGTCCACACTCTCCAGAAACACCTGCACCTCGTTCATTCCTGTAGAGTCCACCACGGCGTCGACATCCGTAATTCGCGGCCCCGCGTGAAGTTGGGCGTCCGCTGCTTCCGCCGGAGTGAGGGACTGCGGTGATGAGGCGCCGCCGGCTGTGGGATCCAGGGTCTCCGCAAACCCCTTGCGCATGGATCGTGCCCGGAACTTTACCGGAGGATGCAGCGCCAGCATGGGCTGCGGGGCGGGCGCCTCCCCTGGTGCTGGAGTCGGGGTCGGGGGCTCCACCTGCCAACGCCTCTGCACTTGGAGAAACGTGGTGTGGCGCATGGCGGCCGTTCTTGGGCAGCCGCGGCGGAGCAGCATGATTGTACCGATTCAGGGGCAATCTGTACAGGACCGGCTTGTCTAACGAAACACTGAGGACGAGTGGAGAGAGACGAAACAGCGTAGAACCGCACAGTTTAGTGGGAGGTACGCGACTCATAGCGCGCACGCCGCCTTTTGTTATTGTTAGCGTGCCGAAGGCCCACCAGGCATTGGATTCTGTAATAAGTTAAGAAGAGCAGCAGGGGCTCCGGTTATCCGATCCCACTGCCGGCTGTGAGAACAGCACTGCGCCACGCGGCGATCGCTCCCTCCTCGAGACCCGCCCCAAATGGGCACGGCGGGCCGACATGGAAGTGAAGGGAGCGCACCGGGCGGCCATTGCGGAAGGCGCTAGAGCCACCGAATACACAAAGACCATACCGCCAGGCCCAGCGAGGCACGAAATCCACCGCCTGCGGTGGCGCAGCGGGTGCTGGGGCTGGCACTTCCCGGCCTCGGATAAACTGGTGCTCCGCCATGCAGTCGTACGTGGTGTGTCGCTCGCGCTCTGGCTGCACCGCCGCTGGGCCCGGCCCGCCGCCCCACGGCGAGACATCGCAGATGTCTGCGAGGCCTGCCGTGCCCACCGGCCTCGCCACGACCAAACCGCTATCTGGACCATCTGGTGGGACCGGCGAAAGTGGGTAGCCAAGGCACGGTGGCGACGCCGCGGCTGGCGGCCAGAGCGCGGGAAAGCGGTCGAACCGCGCCGCCCAGCGGTCGGCGTACGGAACTGCTGGGCTGGTGACGAGCGCCGCGCCGCGGAGCAGCGGTGTGTTGATGCAGGCCCAGAGACCCACCTCCTCGGCCCAGTGACGCGCAGGCAGGACGAGCGGCGCGTCACTGGGTCCACTGTCGGCCGCCTCGACGGTGATCGTGCAGGGAATCTCCAGGAGGTGCATGATGCGGCGGGCCGCAGCGTGGCGCAGCGGTGGGCCCACCGCTATCGGGCACAGCAACGGTGCGACTCTGAAGCAGATCAAGTACGCTGCAAAGCACACCAGGCACCTCAGCACCTCCATCACCCGCAGCGGCATCTCCCGGAAGCGCAGCGGACCGCAGTGAACTTGCTCCAGCTTCCCCAACCGCCGCAGGTACTCTGTGGCCTGCGTGTGCGTCAAGCTGCGAGCCACCGCTGGCTGCGTGGAGGTAAGTAACCGAAGGAGCGCGCAGCGGGCCTCCTGCACACCGCAGAAGAGCTCCAGCCGGGTGGTGTTGCTGCTGGTGCCGGCCGCGGCTCGTTCGAGCTGGGCCAGCCGGTGCCACACAACCTGCGACTCGCGGCGCTCCCTCTCCCAGGCGGCTTCGGCCTTTGCTTCCTGCTCGACGCGGGGAATGTAGAAGCCGTAGTAGGCGGCACCACTCGCGGTGCTGGCGGCTGCAGCGCCAAGACACCATACGTGCAGTGGAGGCATCGGCTCTCGGGGTATGCAGCCCTCACGGAGAAGGGATGCGGTATGCACGCCGGAACAGCACGGTGAAAAATAAAATAATAAGGATATAAAAATTGAGATTTATAGATACATAGATATAGTATAGATACTTTGTTGAGAAGGTACGAGAGACATGATGGGGAAGATGAAGCGGATCATTGATGCACAGCACAGCGGCAGCGCGCCGCATTGCGGGTAACCGCGCTCCGCAAATAAAAAACTACTGACACCCGCCTCCGCTTGGCACGACGCGTGTCACTCGAGAATTAAAGGCACGGAGCAGCCGTTGTGTACGTTGTTTCACTTCGTCCGCCAGCCTCCCCCCCCCTACTTCTGCTGGAAGTGCTTTTGGATTGCTTTCCGCACACACCACGCGCAGGTACCGTAGAGCACCACCCTCGTCGCTGCAAAGTACAGCCGGTCAAAGATGGAGGACGTATACGTCGCTCCATCTTTGGGGTAGACCTCCGCTGGGGATCCAGTGTGCTGCTCGACGGTCATGAGTAGTCCTCGGTGGTCGCTGTCCGTGAACTTCTCGTTGAAGAGGAGATACCCATCCGCCGGCATCTCGCGAAACGTCGGAAGGCCTTCGTTGCTGCGCTCGAGGTAAGCGATCGTCTGCGGGGACTCGACGGAGCCGTGGCGCATGAGTCCACTCACATTCACCGGCACGGCGCCATCGCGGCAGCATTGAAACGGCGCGGCCCGCATGTTCGACAGCAGCACCCAGTCGTATTTGCCCTTGACGAAGCCCTTGTACTCAGGGCCGCACCACGTCACGCTCGTTACCTTATCCGCCTGGTCATACAAGCAGGTGTCTCGGTTGTCAATGATGTCGAGCTCGCTCTCGGTGAAGCCATACACAAGCTTCCAAACAACGTCCCCGCTGAAGATTACGTCGTACAGCCGCGTCCACCAGCTCGTGTTTTTGGCCACTCTCCTGCCCATCCGGCGCGACAGCACCTTGCGCTGGATCCAACACGCCTCGGTCTCTCCGATGCTGAGGAGTCGCATGCGGTCCGTGGCGTACGTGGGGCTGCAGCGCACGAGCCCGTGCGCCATTGAGTTGAGGTCGCCGGCCACAATAAATGCTGCCTGTGGGTAACGCCGCCGCGCACCGCCGTACTTCGTCTTCATCCACGCGTTGTAGCTGCGCTGAACGAGTTTGATATCCGACATCACATCTCCCAATTGCCGCACGCGAGTGAGGAGGCCGCAGAAGACTTCGAAGTGGGAAGAGTAGAGATGGACTGGGGGGAGGCTGGGACGGGTGCGCTCCTCTGGAGGGATGCACACCCGGATAAAGTTGCGGCAGCCGTAGCGTGGCTCGTGAAGTTTTGCCCCCATTGTCTTCCAATTAATACTCTCCGAGTGCGGCACCACCGTAGGGTCGGTGAGGTGCGCGCGGCGGCTGAGAATGGCGTTGCCGTGGAAGTGCCGCAGCCTCCCCCCGTTATCCACGTGGCGCTGCAGGGCGGGGGGCAGCGGCACCACGTTGTCCTGCGTATCGGACATTGGCCCGACAGCGTTGTGCTCTGAGCGGTCGGGGGAGTCGATTTCGATAAATTCACAAACAAAAAATATTTCGGCCTCAACGCCCTTTGCGATTTCCTTAACGGTGTTCAGGTACCCTGAGCGCCGACAATGAACATCCAGCTCCTGCAGCACAATGATGTCGGGCTCGCAGTAGTTGATCACGTCGATGATCCCTTGGATCTTAGCACCACGCTCAATGTTCCACTGCATGATGCGGAAGGACGCACCGAGCTTCTTAGCAGCATTCTGTGGCGTGCGGAAGTCATAGTGCAGCACCCCGTTGGGTTGGAGCCCATCCAGCTCCGTAAGCTCTGTGCACGAAGAAGAGGACATGCTGCTGCACCGATCGGATCGACGTTCCGTGCGGGAGTGTTGACAAAATGGATGGAGGTCTCACTGGCTACGGTCGTCTAGCATGTAAGCCCTATAATACTGCACGCGATAGACCCTGAAAGCAGCAAGATGATGCCTACCGACGCAGCCACTTAGCTGGTACTGATATTTCCGAGTGATGCCAACCCCACGTGATGCGGGCAAAAGTGAAAGAAATCGTTAGCTTTAGCTTTAGGTGAAATCAAGAAGAGATGAAGAAAGGAAGAGGATGAATGACAGCCAGCAAAAAGAGGGCCCAGGAGAAAACAACAACAAAAAAAAGGAAACCAGAGAGCTTCCTGCCCCGCCTCACCAGCGGTTGAGGAACGCTCTATATCTAGCCTTGCATAGATTTTCATCACACACACCATATTGGATAATGACGCTCGCTAACTAATGTTCGTGTCGGAGATAACTAGACCACCATGTCGGCCTCGGTGACGCCGGCATCGTCCGCGTCATCAAAGGCGGCCCTGGCGGCAGCAACGGTGCGAGGCAGCTGCCCCGATTCCTGTGCGGCGCGCTCTTCGGCACGGAGCACTGCAGCGCGGTCGGCAATGACCTTCTTCTTCTTCTTGACGAGCTTCAGGCGGAAGAACTCCTCCCGCTCCTGTTCGTCGAGCTCGGAGGTGATGTAACTGAGGGTGTTCTGCACGCGCGGGATCACCACCTTCTCGAGCGCGTTGACGCGGCGGTTCGTGACCTTCTGGGCGAGGTCCAGCGTCACCCAGCTTGCCTGCAGGGAGGATATCTTGACTAACAGACTCAGTGTCTGGACAAAAGCGGTGCGGGCGGCCTTGATCTGTTCGCCGCCCTTGCCCATCCCGGCGCCGATGAAGGTAGGGGAGCTCACGCGCTGCTCACCGCGCTTCCCCACCACGGTTGGCATGTTCTGCATTTCGTTCTGTGGCTGAAAACTGGGGACCTGCACGCCCGCAATGTTATCGACGTGAAGCTCCATGGTGTACGTTGGCATTTTCAGCGACTCCGTAACCGCCAGACTTATGTCGCCCGCGATAAACTGGGCCTGAGTGATAGTGAAGTAGGACCCCTTGATCTGATCTGCCGCCTCCATCTTCGCCTTGTACAGCTCAGCCATAACGTGCCGGTACCTCAGCGCGAGGGCATCTGCCTTCTTCTTCAGCAGACTGTGGCCCTTCTCCGCTCCCGTGAGCCGCTGCTGAAAGGTGATGAGCGACATGCGGCTCGGAAGAGCCGGATAGCGATTGGACGACATGGGGACTCAGATATGGATCTGAATGGAGACACAGATAGGGGAAATAAACAAACAAACAAAAATAATATTTTAAACTAAAACGAGAACTCTACTGTAACGGGTGGTCGAATAAGCAACAACAGGCAAGACAGCTCAGAACAGTCCGTTTAGTAACTCCGTTTAGTAGCCGAAGGAACAAGACACGAGCGCACTACAGAGAGTTGGAGTGACACAGGCTAATGAGCACACTTGAACGACACACAGGCAAACAATACGTCGATCGACACGTAGAGAAACAAAATAAGAAGTAAGAGAGAAAAGAAGTCCAAGACAACCAGCCCACTAGCAGACCAACACTAGTGTACACATGCATTCCTAGGAACGCATATATCCTGCTTTGCGCTGCATCTCAGTCAGTCCCTGTGTTCATCTCTCTCTCTCTATCTCTCATTTTAATGTTTTCTTTCACTGTGAAGGACATTCAAAGCTGTGAAACGACGGGGTTCCGAGCCGCTACGGTTTGGGAAGCCGCGGCACACCCGCATCGGCGACATCCTGCTGGGACCACTCCGACTGAGGGGGAATGCTGGCAATGGTCTTCGAAACCTCAGAGCGGAGCCTCTGGGTTAACTGAACGTCGAACTGGGTGGCAATGCGCTCCGCCTCCTTCACGAACTTGTACGCGAGGCCGTATCGCTTGAGCTCCACGTAAATACGTGCGATAAAGTTGAGGGACTCGGCCACAGCCGTCTCCGCAGAGTCGCCGCGCGTACGGCGGGCGTTGAGGGCCTTTTCATGCCACTGGAGCGACTCCTCGTACTTTTTCTGAGCAAAAAGGCACTGGCCCAATGTCACGTGCACGTCGGCCTGTGCCAGCACGTTCGACTTGGCGGTCTTGGCGTACATGTCGAGAGCGCTGCGGCACATTTGCTCACACTTCTCAAACTCCTTTGTGTACATGTGCAAGAGAGCGAAGTTACTGTACGAGTAAGCGACGGTAGCATGATTCTCCCCCAGGCTCTCGATTCTGGTGTCCAGGGACTCCTTCAAGCACTTCTCGGCCTTGTCGTAGTGCTGGAACTCCAGGTAGAAGAGGCCGAGGTCGTCCAGCACGTCGGTCATGAAGGTACGCTGCATCGGCTCTATTTGGGCGTTGCGCCGGTACGCCTCGATGGCCAGCAAGAAATACGCTTCCGCCTGGGAGTCGAGCCGCGACGCGTACGCGTCACCCAGCTTCTGATACAAGAAGGCCAATTGAGGGTCGGACCGGTCCACCGACTCACGGATGCGGATGGCGTTGCGAAACAGCTCCACCCCCTTGTCAATCCGGAGCCGCTTCACGAAAAGGCTCCCCATAAATGTCATTGCCTCGGCCACGGGAAGGCTGTCGGGTCCAAACGCCTTCGTCACCACCTCCAGGCCCTTCTCGTAGGCCTTTTCAGCTTGGTCGTACTCGTCGCAGAGCTCGTGGATACGGGCCAGCTTCACGAGTTCCTGCCCATACAGAGGGGCATCCTTTCCCAGCACGGCGCCGAAAGTGTTGGAGCTCTCCGTGTACAGCCGCAGGGCCTCTCGAAACTGCTTCTTTGCTGCCAGGAGACCAGCTTTAGAACTCAAAGCGTGGGCTGTCGCTGGGTGATTCCGGCCGAAGGTCGCCACGCATATATCGATGGACTCGTTGATGTACATCTCCGCGCCCGTTCCGTCATTGATAACCTTCCGCAGTTCGGCCAGCTTGTTGAGGGTCTGGGCGATGATGGGCCGGTACTTGTGGTGGCGGTTGTAGAGGTACCGCCGTATTTCAAGGGCCTCTTCGAGGAATGCGATAGCGTGGTTCTCCTGTTGCTGCAGAAGGAACAGCGCGGCACAGTCCGCCAGGGCGTGGGCCGCCGAGGCCAGGGGATGCTTCTGAGGGTCCTCGGTGGGGCTCGGCTCGTCTGGAATCCACGTGTTCTTCGCGTAGTTGAAGCACTTCTCCCGAAAGATGCTGATGCTCTCCTTGAAGGCCTTCTCCGCCTCGGGCAAAAACTTGAGGTGGGTATACGCGAGAGCGAGCAGTTCGAGGGACTCGGCGTAGCGGAGCGACTGGGGCCCCTCGAGTTGTTCGTAGATGGCGCAGGCCTCCGTGAAGGCGTTCTCCGCCGCTCCGTACTCCTTCATGTCCAGAAAGACGCGGCCGATGTTGTGCAGCGTGGCGGCGCACTCGGTGTGAATGGGGCCGTACTTCTCGCGGCGCATGGTAAGGCAGCGGTCGTAGAGGGAAATGGCGTCGCCGTAGTTGCGCGTCTGGTGCGCGGTCTTGGCGAGACGGTTGCACTCTTCCCCGAACTCGAAGGTCATGGGGGCCCGCGCAGCAGCATCGCGCAGCCCCTTGGGCGAGTACTGCCGCGGGCCAACGAAGCGGCGCTGCTCCGCTAGAGAGCCAATGCCGCCCACCCCGGATCGCAGCCTGGCCCCGTTGCGAGCTAGCGAGCGGCTCCCTAGGGTGATGGCCCCGAGAGCCCGTGCTACCCGTGTTGCCATGGACATCAGGAGGAGAGACGGAGCGGGGCACTGAGAAGGAGGACGGAATAACCTAAACGAACACTTTCAAAGGAAACGAGAGAAGAAGCGGGGCAGTCAGATCCATTCACACGAGGGCGGCAGATGGGCTGTCACGCAGGAGGGGACAGCAGGGGCCCACACTTCAACATAAAAACCCAGTAGTTGGGGGCCAGCGAACGACTCTGATCCCGTTGCGCGTGCCGCTGTTCATCACGGCCGTTCGTATTTCCCCGATTGAGGGAGAACGCAGACGAAATAGGGGCGCCTCTGGGCCTCCGTGTCCACGACCTTCTCACTGGGCAGCAGCGTACGGGCTCTCGAAGATGACCCCGAGCGCCTGCAGCGGGTAGTTGGGCGTGCGCTTGCGCTCCTCTGCCTTCCTGGCCGCAGCCGGTCCCGTAGGGGGTTCCTCGACGCACCGCAAGGCGTCCACGCTCACCTCGGAGCTCCAGAGATCCCCGAAGAGACGCAGAATAAACTGTACGTTCTGGTGGTGGTAGTTGTTGTCGCCGAGAAGGAGATCGTCCGTGTCGTCAGCGGCGCCGTCGTCCTCCGCGGTGGGCGCCGGCTGGTCACGGAGAAGGCGGACCTTCTGCCGGAGCCGATGCAAGTACTGCTCCCGGGCCCGCCGGATCCGCCGCGCCCCGTTCTCATCGGGGGCGGGGTCCCTCTGTACTTCCTCGCCGGGGGGCAGCATGGCCTCACTGAAGGCGACGAACTCGAGGAGCTCGCTGCCGTGAGCGGGGGAGGCCTTCAGCGGGGCCTCGAACGCCTCCAGCAGAGAGTTTTGCTGGCCCGCTGATCCAGGCGGCAGCGGCGCGGCGAGCGGGTTAGCGTGGGTGGTGGGAGGCGCAGGATCGGTGATGGGGGGGCAGACCGCCGGCTGCTGCCTGGGCAGCGGCTTCGCCTGGAGGCCTGGGATGGGGGATCCCTCGCGGGCAGCGCGGCCGCTGGGTGGCTGGCGTTGGGAGCGGCTGGCGTTGCTGCGTGTATTGCGACCGAGGCTGTGCGGACTTCTGCTGCGGCCCGCCCCGACGCGCCGTGCTGGGCGGGGCCAGGGGTGAGGACGATCGGCTTGGAGGTCGCAGGAGGGCCGGCGCTGGCTGCCCGGAGGCCGTGCGACGGCGCCGAGGGGGGCGGCGTGGCGGTGATGACGCTGCGCAGCGACGCCGGCGACGGCGAGGGCGATACGCGGAGAGACGCAAATGGAAGCGGGGAGCGGTCCTCTGCGGCGGAGGGCTCGCGGGGTAGCGGTGGGCTCGGGGAGGGCGTTCGGCGCTCGACAGGCGCCGGCACGGTGGATGGAAGCGGGGGTGGCGTCAACGCCAGCCGCCCCTCCCCCCTCACGGCGGCCCAGGACTGGCGCCACTTGTTCCGTTCAGTGTGCTCCTCCTCGGCCAAGAGGAGACGCTGGCAGTTCTCGTCGCTGCGGAGCACGAACAGGGGATCCGCCAGCAGCTCCTCTGCCGTCTTCTCTGGCGGCCCCCAGACTGATGCGGCCGCCGCGACAGGATCTTCGCTGCCTGGCTCCGCCGACGGCGCGGGGCTCACAGGCGGCGGTGTGCTGGGGCCCGGCAGCATCAATTCTATGAGCGGACTGCGGGCACTGGAGGGGTTCGTCGCGGGTCGCACGGACCCCGACGAGGCGGAGGCAAGACTCGGATTTCGGATAAGGGAGTTGTACTGCGTCGCATCCATCGACGGCGAGCGCGACGCGGCCCTCGACGGGGACGGCGCCGGAGAGCTCTTCGCCTTGTAGCTCGGCTGGCGGAAGAACTGCACCACGCCGCCGCGTGCCGCCTCCCCCCCCGACGACGCCGCGGCCAGCGCGCTGTGCCGCGGGTCTAGGTCCGCCCTTTCCTTCTGCATGAGGGCCACCACCTGGCGGCGGCGGGACTCCAGCTCGAGCTCGTGGAGGTAGTCCGTGGGGGGGGGGCGGCCGCGCGTGGAGTCGTAGAGATAGTGGTCATCGAGGCGCCGCACCACGCTTCGAGACCACGCTTCTGTCACGACGGGGCCGTGGGGGCTGCAGCCGGCACCCCCGGCTTCCTCGGCGGGAGGCGCCGACCGCTCGATCGGCTTATTTGCCCTTCGCGTCGGTGGGGCCTCCGTCATTCTCCGGAGGGGCGAACCTCCTTCTTTGAGAGACGTCTACTCTTCTATGAAATGAGGCACACGACCTCGGGGCGGCAGGAAGAACTGGAATAGGTGCTGGTGCGACCCGATCTCGACGGGTGTTGATCGGTGCCGCCCCACCTTCAGCCCTCGGGATGAAAGGGGTCTGAAAAAAAAAAAAACGGCGCAGCGGCCCGCAGGCAGCAGCAGCAGCAGTATTGGCTTCTGCAGCGATGGAGGTGCGGCAATCAAAACTTGCGGGGAAGAAAAAAAAAAGGGAGGAAGCAGAAGAGTCAAGCCCCTGGGAGCAGAGCCGGGAAAGCCCACAAAAAAACAAAAGACAGCTGAGCAGCAGCAGAGGTACCGATTCCTTTGGCCTTGCTGGTGTTCACAACAGCAGTCCAGGGCTATGGACCCTTTCCTTCTTAGGGCTGTCGGCATTCAATTTAACGATTCCGCTTAGTGTTATTCGATTATTGAAGGTAAAAATGTTGACCGATGAAAAAAAAAAACTGGTACGCACCCTAGACTGCAGAGTTGTTCAATAGCACCGCAAGCACGACCCGCAGCAGCATCGGACCTACGCCGCTTCCCACAGGCGACCGCTGAAGAATCGTGGACGACAAACAATCCGCGGCGGTCCTCTAACTGCTGCTGCACGACCTTGAGCGACTGAAATGATACCTCTGACAGCCGGTGCGAGAGAGTGTTCGACGCGATGCCCATGTTGAGCAGCGTGGACGAGATCGACGTTCAGCAGGCAGCAGGCGGCGGTGTACGCGTTCCGCCGCCGCCGCCGCCGCCGCCGCCGCCGCCGACGGAACTGGGCTGGCGGTACGCACGTAGTGCACTCTGCCTGACGCGACCGCGGCGATGTGCCGGTGCAGGCGACGGAACTGCCGAACTCCTCGCTGACCAGATGGGCGAGGCAGCACTGCTGGGCCGCCTTCACGCTGTAGATCATGCACCGCAGCAGCTCGGCGCGCGCGGGGCGATCGATGGCGAAGTTGGCGTCGTGCTTCTCCTTCTCAATGTCGGACTCCCCCACGAGCGTCAGCAGCCGCTTGAGGAGCGCGAGCAGGGCCGCCGCGAGCTGCGGCGCCTGCTGCGCCGAGTCCAGCACGAGGGGCAGCGCCGCAGCGGTGTCGTTGGCGGTGGGCAGCGCATCGGACAGGTACCCGCACCGACGCTCGACGAAGGTGTAGCAGTAGTGGTTGAGGAGGCGCAGCGAAACGCCGCGGACCCACGCGTGGGGGTGGGACACGAGGCGCTCCGCGAGGAGAGGCACCAGCGGCGGGGCCAGGGCGGGGTAGATGCGCTCCGGAGCCGTGAGGGCGATGCTTTCGAGGGCCCGCAGGGCGTAGAAGACGAGGCTCCAGCCCTTCAGCCGAGCCGCGCCGCCCCGCGGCGACGTCGCAGGGCGAGCGGCCAGCGGGTCAAAGCGGCAGGCCTCCAGCAGCGCGGGGAGGCACCACGCAACGCTCGCCTCGAACGCTCCGGCGGTTTCCTCGTCGGCGTCGGCCTCGCCGTACGCGGCCCGGAGCGACGCCGCGCAGAGGGCAAGGACCTGAACTGCCATCGTCCGCGTTGGGCGGTCGGACGTCGGCGCCAGCCATCCCTGAAGTGTTGGCGCCACCACGTCCACACCAGCGTGCCGCACCAGCGTTTGGAGGACGTCACCAGCGCGCTGGCGATCCTTGGGTAGCTCCCCGTGGCTGGTCATTGCCGCCAGCGGGAGGAAAAGAACCGGCGCCTCCTGCCGCAGCACGACTGTCGGAAGTCGAACCATCAGTGCGTCCATCAGGTCGAGCAGCGCGAGCCGCCCGCCCAGCTCGGGGTAGTCAAGGTTGCGGCACAGCTGATCAATGTGGGAGCGGAACTTGCTCGGGGTGAGCTTGTACTCTGTCAAGAAGCGGACCACACTGAGGATGCACCGAGACCGGATGAAGCGCTTGCCGGACAGGTGCACCAGCAGCTCCGTCAGGAGGTCTACCAAATCGTATATTTCGACCAGCTGGACATGCTTGCCCAGAATGGCGTAGAGCAGGCTGAGGGCCATCGGCAGGTGCTCCGTGCGATCCATTACTTCACCGCGGATCAGAAGCACCATGCGTTTCGCCTCTTCCAGGGAAAGGGCGCACCGCTGGTGGGAGATGATGCCCGCACAGACCCGCAGCGCGCGCTGCTTGATGGGCCCCCCACGCTCAAAGTACGTCGACACCGTCTCGATGAGCCGGCTGGTGTGCGCCTCGACGTCGAGTGGCGGCCGCAGCGAGACCAGCGCCAGGACCGTATCCAGGGCGTGAGCAACGACCGCGTCGCTGCCCTCCCCCTCCAACGTGGTCAGCACGACGATGAGCAGGGACTCGAGGAGCTCCCGGTGCTCCTGGGTAAAGGCGGCATTAAGGTCCAACAGGGGATCGGCAGTGGGGGCCCCGACCTTGCCATCGCGCCGCGCCGGGGTTATTGCCTCACTGGCGGCCGCGGCGAAGTGCTCCAGGTCATCCACATCCTCATTGATGGCGCTGGGATTCAATCCTTCCTCCTCTTCCTCCTGAACCGACGTGTCGCTGCTTTCCTCCTCCTCCTCCTCCTCCTCCTCATCGCGGCGCCGGCGTCGGCGCAGCAGATCCAACTCCACAGCGGAGCGCCTCTTCTTCTCTCGCCCGATTCCGAGAACTTTGCGCAGCACGCTGAGCAGCAGTCGCAGCAGGAACTCGTCCAGGGTGTCCAGCACCACAGCCGTCGTCGCATCCTCACGGTAGAAGTCCTTGGACGCCTGCTGCAGCTCTCTGGCGTAGCGGCCCTTGTAGGAACGCAGCTTCTGCTTCTGCTGTGTCGTCAGGACGGTGTGGGCGCTGAAGTCCGCGTCCACGCGCTCGGGCTCTGGGCAAACAAGAAAATTCTTGTCCGCCTGGTCCCGAAGCGTCTGCCGCGGCGCAGCGTGGATCACGAGGTGGGCGTTGCCCCTCACGCGGCGCGTACCGTCTTTGGCCTCGAACGCACGAATGCGGTCTTCTCGAACCTGATTGTGCTGCCCCAGACGCGTGCGGACCTGCTCCAGAGCATGATCAACCTCCAGAGTCGCGTTGACAAGGAAGTTGCGGGCAACAGAAAGCGAAAGGGTGCGAACTTTCCGCACAAAGACAATATCCGCGCTGGCCGCCTTGCCGACGGTGGTGTACTTCTTCTGAATCTCTGCCCGGATAAGCGTGCGGACGTGGGCGCTGCCGCCGGCGTTCTGCCCCAGCACGAGCGCCTCCGACTCGGACGGAGGCGTGAGGACCCAACTGATGCGCTTCAAGAACGCCTCCAGCATGACGTCCGCCTTGGCGTGGCGGGCGAGGAGACAGAACCCCTGGGTGGAGCGGTTTCGCTTTACTTCTACCATCTTGCTCATCAGCTCGATCTGCTCCTTCTGGTGACCAATCTCGCCGAGGTAGTCGTCCAGGAAGATCATCAGCAGCTCGTCTAACACCTCCGTCAGGCAGGCAACGCCGAACTCAGGGTCAAACCGGGCACTCACTGGGACCAGCTGGCGAATAAGCTCCTCTTCCGCAAGACGGATCACTGCCTCGCTGGCGTCGTTGGCGGGGCGCTCCCCCTGGTCGGTGCCCTCCTCGGAGGGGTTCACCTCCTCCCGTCTCCCGTCACGCTCACGGCGGCGCTCCTGAGCCTCGGCGCGCGCCACCAAATCAAGAGCCTCTTGAACGACATCCGCACCGCCGCGGCTTGCGGAGGAGGATACCCCCGTAACGTGCTGATGGTGAGCGTTCTCCTGCAGCAGCTGATTGTTCGGCTCGTAGAGCTGATAGAGCAGCGTCACCACCGTATAGCCTAGAACGTGGAGCTGGTAGCCGTGCACGAGGTGCCCCTTGAGCTTCCTCATAACGTACTTGAGCTTCCCTGGGCCCGTTTCTTGCAGCATCACGCCAAGAATGCGGCGAGCGCTGTCTCGTTGCTTGTCGTTTTTAGTGCGCAGCTTAGAGATGACCTCGTCGAGGAGCATGTCCATGTACTCGTTGCAGCGCTCCTCCGGCAGCTTCTTAACGATCTTCGTCACCGCGATCGCAACTGGGAGCTGAATAATGCTGTTCTTTGTGGCCCCTTTACTCTTCTTCTGCTCATCGCGCCGTATGGAGGAGATGTTGTGCTGCCCTGCCAAGCCGTCCTGCAGCCCAAGCCCCCGTCTCGTCTTGGAATCACAGATGAACTCGAGCAGCTGTGGAAGGATCTCGCGCTCGAGAGACTGAATGATGCGTTGGCGGTAGTACTGCCGCCCTCCTTCGCCGGAGGGAACCGAAAAATCTTCACCCTGTTGCTTCGTACCAGCCCGTACTGCAGCACCGTCATCCTGGTCCACATCGTCGTCCTCCCAGTCCTCGCCTTGGCCCGCGATGGTCACGTCGGCTGCCTGCAAGGTGCGGTCCTCATCCAGAAAGTGGAAGTGGTTCAGTACCTGGACAACGCCCCGCAGCATCGGGAGGCGGAGGTCGGCGTTGGCGCTGGCGTTTGAGAGGAGCATGGTGAGCACCCGGTGGTACGCCACCCAGGGCAAGTGCTGGGAGATGGAGGCAATGGTAGTGAGCACCGCATCGCAGTAGCCCTTGGCTTTCCCCTCTGTTAGATTCTGGAGGTCCCTCTTGCCCTGCGCGAAGTCCTTCACGGCGCTCATCAGGAACGGAATGAACACCCGGAGAAGATCGCGCACCTGAAGGCTCTTGGCGCGGCTGCGCAGCAGTGCGAGGGCGTTGAGCCGAGCCTTTGGCTGGACATGGCAGACATTGAGGAAGAAGTTCTCCTCCGAGTTGGGTGCGTGCAGCAAGCCGAAACTTGGGAACTCCGCGCCCATGTGCTTTCCCAGCGCCCCAATTGCACACATGTGCTCCCCACGGATGTGAACATCGCGGGCCACCACGCCACGGCGCAGCGACGGTAGAACAAAACGCCGGACAACCGTTTCGAGCACTCGCTGGCGATACGCAGCACCGTTCGGTGCGGCCGTTGCGTAGCGCATCATTGCCTGCAGCACGTGCCGGGCGAAAGTGCGGATGGTGGACTCCGAATCGCGTAGGAAAAACATTATGTTGGCGGCGAGAGCAGCAAAGCCCTCAAGGGTGAGCTGAGGGTACGCCTTCTTGTCCAAGGGCAGGCGAACGTCTAGCGCGCCACTGTAGTCACGTTCCCGCCGTACTTGGTTTTGAGGCGCGCCGGCCATCTCCCCCGGCTCCCCGCAGCGCTCGACACGGACCCGGCGGAGAGCGCCCCGTAGTTCCCACTGTTGAGGAAGAATTTGCTGAGGGAGTGAAACGTGTGGAAGCGGAGGTCGAAGTCGTACCGGTCCAAGGCGTTGTTTTCTTCATCGAAGCTGTTTAAGCACTGGACAGCCCGCGCGACGGCATCCAGCTGCGGTGCTGCCGTTTGGTAGAGCGGCAACAACTTGGTGACGGCAACCTGAAAGATCGCGCAGAGCTGAAGGCGTGCGGCCGGGGTGGGGAGGGCGTTGAAGAGGTGCAGCAGCGGGTAGTAATGGCGCTCCAGGTCCAGCTCCAGCCGCACCTCGACGAGGCGATGGAGCTCCTCCAAGGCTTGCACCAGAGTGGTGCTATCGTTGACGCACACCGGATGGCTGGTGAAGCGGATGGCAATCTCGAGTAGGCGGCCCTGCATCTCGGGCATCTGGCGCTGCTGCGGCCCCATCTCCACCGAGGCGAGGCGGGCGAGGCTGCTCAGGGCCGTTACGGTGTGGAAGAGCTCGCGCCAGAGCTGCGGCGGGAAGGACATCACCGTCCGGGCCGTCGGCCCGCTGTCTCCTCTCTCCGCCCCGCGGACGATGAGGCGGTAGATGGATTCAAAGATCGTGCAGAAGGACGGCACGATGTAGAGCGCCTGCAGTGTGCCGGCCGTGCCGCGGTCCTGATCCTCGCCACCCAGCGACTCCACCTCCTCCTCCGCAAGGCGTAGGATATCCGTGACGCAGCTGAGCGCCTCGCGGATAGTCGCCGTCGGCGCGCGGTACACGCGGTTGGCGCGGCCCTCCATTACCGGCCTGGCGCTGACGGCGAAGACCTCCTGCAACGTCCCCGTGACCTCCTCCGCAAAGGCCGGCAGCAGCGGGAGCATCGTGGGGCCCATGAGCCACCCACGAATGAGGCGCAGCACCGGCGTCGTGTAGCCCTTGGTGGCGCTCTTGTCTGCCCGCGAGGCCTCCGCGTCGCGCGTGACGCCGCGGGAGTGGAGGTACAGCTGGGCCACGTACGCACCAAAGGGAGAGGCCCGCACGGTGCAGCGCCGATGACTCAGGTCGTCCCGCACCGCCTCCATCAGCTCTACAGGGAACTGCTCCGTCAACAGGGCCACGACCTGCACCGCACTGCGTCGTACGTGAGAGGCCAGAGAGGCAAAGGCTTTACTACACAGCTGCTGCTGCAGGCGCTGCAGGAACGCCGCGTCTGCGCCGTCCCGCAGCTGCAATTGTCTCTCTACGGGCTCTAAAAGCGGTTGTCGACACGCCACGAGGTAGGATTGGATCGCCACGAAGGCGCACGTCTTGACGCACGGCCCAAAGTCTGCGCCGACGGCGTTGATCAGGGCCTCCAGGAGTCGCAGCGCGGCGTACAGCCGCTTGTGCAGCCGTTCCACGAACCTCCCGGCCTGCCGCTCCCCGCGCGAGATCTTTTCTTTCCACTGACGCACGAATTCCACGTCCCGCTCTGCCACCTCCCACCCCCCGAGCTCCTGGGCCCTGGCGAAGACCAGCCGCTGCAGCAACTGCGCCACAACGCTGGAGAGCGTGCCCGCGGGCAGGAGCTGCAGGAAGCCGAGGACGCGGCGCTGCAGCACCGCCTGGTCTTTTCGCTTCTCCTTCGACACCTTCGCCATCAGCTTGGGCAGCGTGATGGTGAGCACGGCGGCGAGGTAACTGGGGCGGTCCGCCTCCACCACCGCTGTTTCCATGTGGAACGAGCTGAGGAAGGAGAAGATGGACTTCATGCTCTCTGTAAACGGAGCGATGTGCTGGTAGTAGGTCGAGAAGGGCGGTACCTTCAGGCGCTTGAGGTAGTCCACCGCCGCCTTCTGCAGGCGGCTGTTGCCGTCTGCCAAGAAGGCGGAGGCGATGCTGCCCATCTCTTCGCCGCGCTGCTCTATGCTCAGCTGGCCCGCCTCCTCCGGCTGCAGCCGGCGGTGGTCGGACCGAGTGACAGCGATCGATGGCCCACTGCAGCACGCCTGAAGAGCAAGCTCGACCCGCTCCTCGATACGCTTGAGCGAGACCTGCTGGCCGCTTGGGTGCTCGTGGTGGTACACGGCGGCTAGTTCTTTCGTCAGATGCTCCACCAGTACGAGGCGCGGATCCGCCGCCTGTCCAACGTGCTGAAGTACGGCGCTGACGGCACGGAGGAATGTTTTGGCGACGGTGGCCTCGTCGGTGGCCCCGCCGCTGGCGGCAGACCGCACGGCTGCCGCGGAGAGGTGGGCCCGGCGCCAGTGTTCGTCCCACGACAGCACCTCGCCGTCCTGCGAGGGGAGGTCCACCACGACGTATCGCGACTGGCGACGGAGAGCGGCGCTGAAGGCCCTGCTGACCATATCGCCCCGCTCGTGCCGCTGCTGGTCCGTGAGGCGAATGCGGTAGAGCGGAAAGTGGTGGTGGGAAGGCGGCGGCAGAGCCGCTGCACCAACGGCGGCACCGCCACGCTCCTCGGCGGCCTCCCCGACCACAAGCAGCCGCGCGTACCGCTGCAGCACTGCGTTCCACACGGGAAATGACCGTGGTGCCTCCGCCTCTGCTTCCGCCTCCTCCGCCCGGCAGAGCTCCGAGAGGACGCGGATGGCAATGGACCACGCCTCGGCAAACTTGAGATGGAAGAGACCCACCATGGCCCGGCCGACAATGATCTTCGACAGCGCCCCCTCGACGTGGCGCCGCTCTGCTGCCGCGACAACGGGATTCAGGGCGCGGCGCAGGCCGTCCACGTTACCAGAGTGGGACAGGGGGTTGTAGCACTCCGCGGCCGTGAGGGCAGAAAGATGTTCGGGTCCACCGCGTCGAGGCCTGCCAGGCGCCGCGAGGCGGGCACCTGAGTGGGGTGGCACAGCACATGGAGCAGCTGTAAGGCCGCCACTCGCAGGCTCTGCAGCGGTGCGGGGAGCGCCTCCAAGAGAACCGCAGCCAGGCGCTCCTGCGCCACCGTGGGGAGGTCCTTCAGCAGATCTGCCGCGTCGGACGCTCCACGCTTCCTCTGGCCGTCCGCCCGAACGGCGACGTCCAGCGCCTCCAGCAATATCTCGGCCGCCCTGTACAGCTGGCACCGCGAGGAGCCGGAGGGCGGCAGCTGGCCACCACTGCTATCCGCACTCTGGGCGGCAACCTGGGTGAACCCCTCGTACAGCAAATCAATGGTGCGGCTCAGGTGGCGCACGGAGGCCTCCTGAGCCTCCGCACGCCACGCCGTATCGCTGCCTCCACATCCGTCGGCGGAGAGCTGCAGCAAGCACAGGGACACGTGTGCGTGAACGAGGTAGCTCGAGGAACCGGCCTCCTCCGGGGCCGCGCGGCGCTGCACCTCGAGTAGGAGCGAGAGCCACTGGTCCACCGTGTCCGCCGCCGGCTGGGCGTGAAACACATCGTAGCTCAAAGGAAGTGTGCAGATGAAGAGCTCCGCGTACACGTCGTGGAGCGGTTCGGACCCCTGCGAGCCGTTGGCGGCCCCTCTGTCCAAAAAGCTGCGGGCAATGACCAAGAAGAGTTCCTGTAGGAGTCGTGGGACGGGGCTCTGCGGCGGTGCGGCCTGCTGACTCTCCACCTTCTCCCGGTGGCCCATCGGGCGCAGTCGCATGATCTGCTGCAGCGGGGTGCTCTTGGTGTGCTGTGTAGCGTCGCTCATCGCACGAACCAACAACACGGCGCGCTCGAGCAGCCGCCGCCTCCGCTCGCTCGGGGGCTGTGCGGCTGTCGCCACAGCGGCGGACCACCAAGACATCGCCATGCTGCGGAGGAGCGTGAGGCCCAGCGGCGTAAGGAATGACTTCAACGCACCGTACTTTGACTTCCGCCCGGCGGCGTCGTCCTCCCGCGAGCCATCGGTTCCCAGCCCCTCCGCCTCGCGCATCTCGTTTCTGCGGTGCTCCGCCGCCAAGCAGAAGCTGTAATTCTTCGCCAGCACGTCTTGCGCAAACGCGAGCAGGGCCACTTGTGCCGCCTCCGCATCTCCCACCGCAGTGTCGGACAGGGCATGGGTGGCGAGGGCATCGACCGCCTGCTTCCCGACACCCAGGAAGATCTTCTGTACCTCCACGGCCCGCTCCACGCCGGAGCCCACCTGCGGCTTCCCGTAGTCCATCTCCCCTGTCACATACGGGGCTACGCAGAGCGCCAGCAGCACCTCCAGGACGGCGCTGCAATACGCCAGCGTCTCGTGTTGGCGGGCGCCAGCGCCCTGGATCTCCTCGACGCGCTGCCGTAGCGTCTTGGCAACACGGAGCAGCAGAGGGCTCTCCAACTTGTCCCGCCACAGAAAGTGGTTGCTGGCCTTGAGGAGCTGGTCAAGGATGCGCACGTGGTACACATCGGGCTGCAGCAGCTCGACCACGACGGCTAGCAGGCGGTGAGATGGGCGGTCCACAGCGCTGGCCCTGCGAGCCTCCGCGTCTTCGTCCGCATCGCTCGCACTGGGGTCCTCGTCATCTTCGAGTGCCTTGGCGGACTGCTTTCGCGTCTCGATAAACACCACCGCCAGCGCCTCCCCGAGGACAGTGGCGCCCATCTCCCGCAGCAGTCGAAGCGCCGCCTCCTCCGCCGGCTCTGCCTGGGCCACCGCGACACCGTCAAGGAGCTCCGTCACCGGCACGGCTGCAGCCGTCAGACCGAAACTTTGCATCAGATGCGTGTAGAAGAACTCCATAGAGGAGCTGAGGGTCCCCTGCATACCCCGTAGAAGGTCCGCAGCAAAAAAGGCAAGACCGTCGGCAATGGGATGTAGTGGCAACGAGTTGCGGACAAATGCTTCGAGCGGGGCACCTGTCCAGACACTGCGGCGACTGAGCGCCGGCGGAGCCCTATCTATGTCCTCCGCATCACTCTGGTCCAGGTCTTTCTCTACGCTCTCCTCATCTTCATCGTCATCTGCATCGGACTCGCTGCTGCTGCTGCTGCTGTTGCTGGGCGGGCCGGCCGAGCCGCTCTCGCTGGCTGCGAAGTCGGCAACCACTTCCCTCGCGGCCTCCGTGACAACAACAGGGAGAACGCATCGCCGACAGAGGCGGCAGAGAAACGCCAGGAGCTCCGCCGACAGCCGCCGCACGTACTCCTTCTGGTCCCGCATTTGGCGTATGTACAGCCGTATGATGCGGCGCAGGATGCGCTGGTGCTCCGCCACCTCCCAGAAGGGCAGCATCTCCCTGCACCAGACGGCCTGCACCGAGTAGAGCAGCTGGAGGCGATCTGCGCTCGCAATAACGTTGCCGTGGCTGTCGAAGAGCCCGGCGTGGACGGCCTGGTGGAAGACCTCAAAGTACGGCAGAAACTTCTCCTGCAGGTCGCGGGCGAAGGCGATAGTGAGCCGCAGAAAGGCGTCGTACCCCTCGGAGGTAAGGCCGCGCTGCGTGTCGCCGCGCGCTTTGGCCACGCTGCTTCGCCCCGTGAAGACCCCGGCGGAGCGGTCCATGAGGCGCTGGAGGAGCGCCTCCGCGACCTCCCTGTGGTGCAGGAGGAGGATGGGCCGTGTTTCGCACATCTCCAGCACCTCCCACCTAAAACGAGTGAAGTCTTTTGAGCTGTGGGAGAGCAGCTGCTGGTTCAGTTCCAGGAAGAAGGCGGACTCCGCACCATCCTGTGCCTCAGGGGTGGGCACCCCTGCGGCGAGCTGGAGGGAGATGGACCCAAGGGCTGTGTGGCCGACCCCGATGCGAACATTCTCAACGGCGTGGCGGAATATCTTCTTCCTGCCGCGGGCGTTGTGCCCCTTCTGCTTGGGCGGCATCTTAGAGAGCACTGGAGGTCAGGGGAGTAGAGGGCCGGCTCTCTCGGGATGGAGTGGAATGGGAGGGCGAAACAAAAAAACGAAGAGGACAATAAGCCAGAAAAACAGTCCTTTGCGTTTGAACGGGAGAAAGGGGAAGAATAGAGATAGAGATAGAGATAGAGAGGGGCAAGAGAATGAAGAATGGAGACCTACAGAAGGTAGGCAGCTGTCTCGGCACGGCGTCGAGACGAGACATGGAGGTCAAAAGGTTTAGTGGTAGCTGATGTTGTTAATTTGTTGAATGGTGCACCAAGGGGCTAGAAGCTAGTGAGTAGACTTCATGGCAAGAGCAGAGCGCTAAGACGCGTTGCCGCTACGGAGAATCTTCGTAGAGGAGGCGGCGCAGCTGCGGCAGCGATCGGCTTCCAAGAGTGGCCTCGCTCGACTGGCTGGCATCCGTCTGCTGCGTCATCTGCGTGTCGGGCGACAGACAACGTAGCTGGATAGGCGGCAGCGGGGGCACACTCGGGTCCACCGCTGTTGCGAGCTTCATACCGGCGCTGCCACGGCTCTCGGCGATGTTGGACAGGAGCCACGTAGTGGTTCGCACGTCCACAGCCTCCACCTCCACCTGCGAGCCGTGTTCCTCCTGGCCCTGTACCATCATGGCGATGCAGTGCGCCATGGTCTCCAGCACCCTGGCGAGGTGCTGGCGGGCAGCTGGGAGCGCCGGCCGCCCCAGTCCCACCGCGGCGCAGAGGCGCTCCGTGACGGGCGGGTGGAGCAACACCAGACGAGCGGCGGGCGACGCCTCCGCCTCCGCCGGGCCCACCAGAGCCACAGGGGGCAGCGCCGTGCCTTGGCCCGGCGGCAGCAGACGGGAGATCTCCCTCCACCAGCGGCTGCGTTCCGCCACCCCTTCCCCACCTTGGCCCGGGGCGGTCAGCTGCGCCACGACGGTGGGTTCGCAGAGAACGTAGACGGCTGTTGCGACATAGAGGGATAAATGCAATCCGCTCAGCAGCGAGCCGCCGGCACAGCAGATAAGTCGTTCCCAAGCGCTAACCGGAAACCCAGCGCAGGTATCGGCCACCCCGCCACCCCACGCCTGCATTCCCTCCACAGCCGCTTCCGCTGTCAGTGCCCCACCCTCTAGCAACAGCCCAATGAGGCGTAGCGTCTTTTGAAGCCAAATATCGGGGAGCAGGAGGAAGCCGTAGCCTCCCTCTGCGATCCATCTACCGGGACGAGGCTCAGAGGCGTTCAGCATGGCCATGAAAGCGTTGTGCGGCTCCCCCACAGGCCGAATTTTTCCCCCACGTCTCCACGTGCGGGGGGCGTAGCGCTCCAGGGCTGTGGGCCTCTCCTCCGCGCCTCGTGCAGCATTCGCTGCCATCGCCTCCAGCCACGATACGTCAACGTACCAATGGCCTTGAACCAGGGCAGTGCAGAGCGCAGGGGTTAGGCACATGGCACACCAAAATCCGTCGTCCCCGTCAGCAGGATTCACCCACTCAAGGCGCCCCACCACCACCGTCGGTCCCTCGCCCGCCTCCTCGAGAAGGCCGAGAGCGGCTGAAATGTCGGCCAGGTGCCGAGACGGCAGGCCGTCCTCCCACACGATACGCCGTATATGACCGGCGACGGCACTTCGTGGTGGCCCGCTGGTGTCCAGTGTGGCGAGCGGCTCGCCGAGCAGCCGTGCCTGCGCCGGGGGAAATGCGAGAGCGGCGTGCTCCGCTGCCGGGCACTGGAAGAGCTCCGCCGACTCCAATGGAACCGGCGCGGGAGCGGCAGGCGGGCTCGTCCATGGCTCGTTAGCAATCACATCGAGGAGCGCAGGTGCGGTAGTTGCCAGAGCCCGACACAGCGCCGGATAGAGAGGGACGCGGGTGAGGCTCCACTTGAATGCAGGCGCCAAGCAGACCGGACAGGAGAAGGAGACACGCCGGCGCTTCTTCCCCGGACGCCCTTCAGCCATCGCAAGACCCCGCCGAAACGAGAACAGATATTCGTCTTCAACGAACCCATTCTCCACCGCGGAGTTAATGCACCCATCACAGAACACATGCCCGCAAATGTGCAGGGCAACGACCTCCTTTGTCAGGAACAGGGAGCGGCACAAGACACACGTTAGGCAAGGCCGCAGCCTGGCGACCACATCGTGTGGCAGGGGCAGCGACTGCCGCACGGAAGGCCCATCCAGCAACTGCGAAAAGGACACCGCACCGAAATCCGCATCCGCGAACATTGTATCGGCCAAAGTACGGTCACAAGCTATAGGGCGTTCAAACCAATAGGCCGCACATAAGCAAACACGACGCAAAATAAACAAACAACCGAAATGACCAACTCAAAACGAACTCAATAGCTGGATCCCGTAAAAGCGTTTCGATGAGTAGAACTCACAAGACACAAAAGAAAAAACAAACGACAAAGGTGGCAGAGCGGAAAAATCAACAATAGAAAAAAACGAGAGAAAGAGCGCCACACACAGTGAAGAGCAGCACGGTAATGATACCAGGCGCGAGATGGCCGGCACGCTCCTACAGTACCCCGGGGAGGGCCTGCTGCGGCTCGCCACACACTTAACTCAAAGCCCGCAACGACGAGGACGAGAGAGAAAGAGATTTTATCGGAGCCCCAAGTAGGGAGAAAGGGCCGGCAGTGCGCAGATCATGTGGCGCAGTCCCACGGCACCAAACGGCGTATGCCAGCGGCTAGGCGGTATCACCCGTATAATAGGATTGGGACCCGCATAGCTCTGAGACAGCCATTTCCCTCTGTAACACCCAACAAAACATGGAATAATAAAAAGAGTTAACAAAAAATACATACCTTCGTATATATATATATATATATATATATGTAGTACGATACGCTTCAGAATGGGGCCCATCGCGATGTACGATAACACTCAGTAGCTTGCATATATACTTCGTTTTCAAGAGTAAGCTTCCTTAGTGATTATATATATATATATATATATATATAGTACATATGCACACATATTCTGAACTGAAAAAGGAAAAATACATAAGTAAAGCATAAAAGCACATCCGCTTCAGAATGGGGCCCATCGCGATGTACTATAAGACTCTGTAGCTTGCATATATACTTCGTTTTCAAGAGTAAGCTTCCTTAGTGATTATCATATGCACACATATAACTAATAAATAAGTATATCCGCTTATGTACTATAGGAAGTAATATATACTACAGCGATTATATATATACATATATAAACACACACGAAAAGCGACTACAGCTTGCGATGCGGCACCGACGACCAAGTATGAAGAATGAAGAAAATCAGCGAGTCGGAGCTGCAGGCACGGCAGCCGGTGCATGAGCGGTTCTATAGCGGCCTCTCCGCAGGCGAAGAGGTGCACGATAGGCCTCTTACTCCACAAGGTTGGTGAGCAGGGTGTTGAGGCTGTCGGTGAAGTTGGTGACGGCGCTCGGCGGCTCAGGAGCGGCCCAGATGTCACCCATGGTGTACACGGTCAGGTCCACGGTGACGGCGCCCATGTTCTTGGAGTACACGGCGATGCCGGTCTGCTCCGGGGCGTCGGGGAGGTACACGTGGCCGGAGATGGTCTCGAGGCCGCCGTCCTTGAAGGCCTCGATGACGGTGTCGTCCACGAAGATGTGAAGCTCCACCTCGTTGGGGTGGGACTTGGTCAGGGGGCCGCGGCCGTGCAGCGGGTCGTCCCAGCCGGTGGTGCCGGAGGCCCCGCGGCCAAAGTAGAACCACGGCTCGTTCACCGTGCCGCTGATGGAGCCGCTCTGGGACACCCGCTCGCTGGCCTTCCAGTACAGGTGGCACTCCTTGAGCTGCTGATGTACGTCCAGGTCTCGCACGTGCGCTCCAGCTTGCACTGCGCCTCGCACACAGTGGCACTGTCCACGGTCCAGTTCTTCAAGATCGAGTACCGGGTGTCCTGGGCCTGATTCTGGATGGGGCTGGAGGTGGCTGCGGGCATGCGGACGGCAACGGTGGCGTACTTGCTCAGGTCCTCGTTGGTGCGGATCATCACGCCGAACTCCGGGGCGGTGCTGTCCGTGTAGTACTTGTCGCTGCTGAACACGGACGTGTCGGCGATGGTGAACTTGGCCACGATCTCGTGGAAGCGGGTGGCGGCGCCGTTGGGCGGGAGGATCACCTTGGGGTGGAGGTGACGGCAATGCTGGATTCGGTGTAGACCTTCTGCTGGCGCAGCGCCTTGAGCTCCCCCGCGGGGAACAGGCGCAGCTTCTTCTCCACCGTGTCGTACTCCACGTCGCGCATCAGCGTCTGCACGCCAGACCAGCCCTGGGCAAGAATCTGCTCGTTCGTCAGCTCCTCCTGCATCCAGCCCCAGTACAGGCGGCGGTTCAGGATGGGGTCGTTGAAGGACTTGGAGGCGTAGTAAGGCCCGAAGTCGGCCCAGGTGAAGGTGCGCTCGGGGTCCGCCACGAAGTCGTACTTGCCGGTGGCGCTGTTGAGCTCGTAGCTGCCGTACACAAAGTAGTCGCGGTGGGGCGGCATGGTGGACAGCTTGAGGAAGTGCTCGGGGTAGTCGTCCAGCTTGAAGAAGTCGGGGCACTCGAACATGTTGTCGGGGTCGTACTTGAACGAGTACATGAAGTGCGAGAAGTTGTAGCCGGACTGGAAGCTGGGGTCCGAGGTGGAGAATACCACCACGTGCGCGCTGTCGCCATCCGCCTCCGTCGTGGCACGCACGGCGAAAGCGATGAGCCACTTGTTGGGGTCCGTGGGGTCCACCCACCAGTCAGTGGGGTCGCGGAAGTTCTCCAGGCTGTAGAACCCGGGAACGTCATCCTCGGTAATGATGGGGTTCAGGGGGCTCTGCACAAACTCGTTGAAGAGCCGGCGGCCCTCCACGTCCTGCTTTGTGGGGTTGGCAATGCACTGGCGCTGCAGGTTCTCCACCTCAACGCACGTGTACACAACCACGGGCACGCTCAGGTTGTTATTCTGCATACCGCCGGAGTACACGCCCCAGTGGTTGTACCACAGATCGTTGTACATGGCCACGGGCTCGTGGCGCCACTTGACGTAGTCCTCGGAGGTGACGTGGTACCAGGACATGTTGCCCCACAGCGCACCCCAGGGGTTGTACTGCATGTACAGGTGGATCTTCCCCGTGACGGGGTCGCGGTACGGCCCGTTGGGGTCGTTGATCCAGTGCTCCGGGGGGCGAATGTGGTACCGCGGCTGCGGCATGGCGCTTGCGTGCGTCAGCACGGCCAGGCACACCGCCAGCAGCAGCAGGACGTTCCGCAGCATGGACATGGTGGTGGACAAGGTCAAACAAGGAGAGTAACGATAGGGAAGGAGAGCTGGCTGCAATCACTAGCGGCGGGGGGCCATCGCACCAGCGAGCACGAAGAAGATCGGATTCCGGTGCCCGATGGCCGAAAAGAGAAGAGAGTGGGGAGAGGAGAGCTCTGTGGGCAGCGCAGCACTAGGAGGCGGCAGTAGTGTCACCCGGCATACAGGCGTTGCGCATGATTGTTTCTTGATCTTACAACCGTTTGTTGGATTGTTTTGCTGTTTGGATCACAGAGGTAACGTAAAGATGGATGAAAGCGTAATGTACCATCGGTGGTAGAGTTAGTGCTGTAAACACACAATAGCTCGCTGTAGAATTGAATGAAGTAACATAGAAAAACAGTAGATTTTCAGTGTAGCCAAGTTGTCCATATCATTATACAACTCATACATTCATAATAACACATTTTCCGTAATCCCAGCACAGTTCTTTTTCAAAACAATAATATAAAATAAACAAACAAAAGAGGATTTCTTTTTCAAAAGAATCGCTGATATCCGTAGGGAAAAAAGTCTTTTGACCAACACACACTGATAGGAAAAACAAAATAAACAAATACACAAACCATAAAAAAAAAGGAAAAATAAAATAAAAAAATAAACAATACATAATAATAAACATTATATATATATATATAAAAAAAAACAGAACAACAAGAAAATACAAGCGTGCCACAATCTTTGTCGTTCCAAAATTATATGTCCCCACGTGGAATCACACCACATGGAAACAATTCTACCATTATTTACGCCTTATTTCGGGGCTGTGCGGCACCTGGACCGAAGTGAGACGAAAAACAGACACTATAAGTGCAGGCACGGCGGCAGCCGGTGCATGAGCGGTTCTATAGCGGCCTCTCCGCAGGCGAAGAGGTGCACGATAGGCCTCTTACTCCACAAGGTTGGTGAGCAGGGTGTTGAGGCTGTCGGTGAAGTTGGTGACGGCGCTCGGCGGCTCAGGAGCGGCCCAGATGTCACCCATGGTGTACACGGTCAGGTCCACGGTGACGGCGCCCATGTTCTTGGAGTACACGGCGATGCCGGTCTGCTCCGGGGCGTCGGGGAGGTACACGTGGCCGGAGATGGTCTCGAGGCCGCCGTCCTTGAAGGCCTCGATGACGGTGTCGTCCACGAAGATGTGAAGCTCCACCTCGTTGGGGTGGGACTTGGTCAGGGGGGCCGCGGCCGTGCAGCGGGTCGTCCCAGCCGGTGGTGCCGGAGGCCCCGCGGCCAAAGTAGAACCACGGCTCGTTCACCGTGCCGCTGATGGAGCCGCTCTGGGACACCCGCTCGCTGGCCTTCCAGTACAGGTGGCACTCCTTGGAGCTGCTGATGTACGTCCAGGTCTCGCACGTGCGCTCCAGCTTGCACTGCGCCTCGCACACAGTGGCGCTGTCCACGATCCAGTTCTTCAAGATCGAGTACCGGGTGTCCTGGGCCTGATTCTGGATGGGGCTGGAGGTGGCTGCGGGCATGCGGACGGCAACGGTGGCGTACTTGCTCAGGTCCTCGTTGGTGCGGATCATCACGCCGAACTCCGGGGCGGTGCTGTCCGTGTAGTACTTGTCGCTGCTGAACACGGACGTGTCGGCGATGGTGAACTTGGCCACGATCTCGTGGAAGCGGGTGGCGGCGCCGTTGGGCGGGAGGATCACCTTGGGGGGTGGAGGTGACGGCAATGCTGGATTCGGTGTAGACCTTCTGCTGGCGCAGCGCCTTGAGCTCCCCCCGCGGGGAACAGGCGCAGCTTCTTCTCCACCGTGTCGTACTCCACGTCGCGCATCAGCGTCTGCACGCCAGACCAGCCCTGGGCAAGAATCTGCTCGTTCGTCAGCTCCTCCTGCATCCAGCCCCAGTACAGGCGGCGGTTCAGGATGGGGTCGTTGAAGGACTTGAGGCGTAGTAAGGCCCGAAGTCGGCCCAGGTGAAGGTGCGCTCGGGGTCCGCCACGAAGTCGTACTTGCCGGTGGCGCTGTTGAGCTCGTAGCTGCCGTACACAAAGTAGTCGCGGTGGGGCGGCATGGTGGACAGCTTGAGGAAGTGCTCGGGGTAGTCGTCCAGCTTGAAGAAGTCGGGGCACTCGAACATGTTGTCGGGGTCGTACTTGAACGAGTACATGAAGTGCGAGAAGTTGTAGCCGGACTGGAAGCTGGGGTCCGAGGTGGAGAAGACCACCACGTGCGCGCTGTCGCCATCCGCCTCCGTCGTGGCACGCACGGCGAAAGCGATGAGCCACTTGTTGGGGTCCGTGGGGTCCACCCACCAGTCAGTGGGGTCGCGGAAGTTCTCCAGGCTGTAGAACCCGGGAACGTCATCCTCGGTAATGATGGGGTTCAGGGGGCTCTGCACAAACTCGTTGAAGAGCCGGCGGCCCTCCACGTCCTGCTTTGTGGGTTGGCAATGCACTGGCGCTGCAGGTTCTCCACCTCAACGCACGTGTACACAACCACGGGCACGCTCAGGTTGTTATTCTGCATACCGCCGGAGTACACGCCCCAGTGGTTGTACCACAGATCGTTGTACATGGCCACGGGCTCGTGGCGCCACTTGACGTAGTCCTCGGAGGTGACGTGGTACCAGGACATGTTGCCCCACAGCGCACCCCAGGGTTGTACTGCATGTACAGGTGGATCTTCCCCGTGACGGGGTCGCGGTACGGCCCGTTGGGGTCGTTGATCCAGTGCTCCGGGGGGCGAATGTGGTACCGCGGCTGCGGCATGGCGCTTGCGTGCGTCAGCACGGCCAGGCACACCGCCAGCAGCAGCAGGACGTTCCGCAGCATGGACATGGTGGTGGACAAGGTCAAACAAGGAGAGTAACGATAGGGAAGGAGAGCTGGCTGCAATCACTAGCGGCGGGGCCATCGCACCAGCGAGCACGAAGAAGATCGGATTCCGGTGCCCGATGGCCGAAAAAAGAGAGAGAGGAGTGGGGGAGAGGAGAGCTCTGTGGGCAGCGCAGCACTAGGAGGCGGCAGTAGTGTCACCCGGCATACAGGCGTTGCGCATGATTGTTTCTTGATCTTACAACCGTTTGTTGGATTGTTTTGCTGTTTGGATCACAGAGGTAACGTAAAGATGGATGAAAGCGTAATGTACCATCGGTGGTAGAGTTAGTGCTGTAAACACACAATAGCTCGCTGTAGAATTGAATGAAGTAACATAGAAAAACAGTAGATTTTCAGTGTAGCCAAGTTGTCCATATCATTATACAACTCATACATTCATAATAACACATTTTCCGTAATCCCAGCACAGTTCTTTTTCAAAACAATAATATAAAATAAACAAACAAAAGAGGATTTCTTTTTCAAAAGAATCGCTGATATCCGTAGGGGAAAAAAGTCTTTTGACCAACACACACTGATAGGAAAAACAAAATAAACAAATACACAAACCATAAAAAAAAAAGGAAAAATAAAATAAAAAAATAAACAATACATAATAATAAACATTATATATATATATATATATAAAAATAAACAGAACAACAAGAAAATACAAGCGTGCCACAATCTTTGTCGTTCCAAAATTATATGTCCCCACGTGGAATCACACCACATGGAAACAATTCTACCATTATTTACGCCTTATTTCGGGGCTGTGCGGCACCTGGACCGAAGTGAGACGAAAAACAGACACTATAAGTGCAGGCACGGCGGCAGCCGGTGCATGAGCGGTTCTATAGCGGCCTCTCCGCAGGCGAAGAGGTGCACGATAGGCCTCTTACTCCACAAGGTTGGTGAGCAGGGTGTTGAGGCTGTCGGTGAAGTTGGTGACGGCGCTCGGCGGCTCAGGAGCGGCCCAGATGTCACCCATGGTGTACACGGTCAGGTCCACGGTGACGGCGCCCATGTTCTTGGAGTACACGGCGATGCCGGTCTGCTCCGGGGCGTCGGGGAGGTACACGTGGCCGGAGATGGTCTCGAGGCCGCCGTCCTTGAAGGCCTCGATGACGGTGTCGTCCACGAAGATGTGAAGCTCCACCTCGTTGGGGTGGGACTTGGTCAGGGGGCCGCGGCCGTGCAGCGGGTCGTCCCAGCCGGTGGTGCCGGAGGCCCCGCGGCCAAAGTAGAACCACGGCTCGTTCACCGTGCCGCTGATGGAGCCGCTCTGGGACACCCGCTCGCTGGCCTTCCAGTACAGGTGGCACTCCTTGGAGCTGCTGATGTACGTCCAGGTCTCGCACGTGCGCTCCAGCTTGCACTGCGCCTCGCACAGTGGCACTGTCCACGGTCCAGTTCTTCAAGATCGAGTACCGGGTGTCCTGGGCCTGATTCTGGATGGGGCTGGAGGTGGCTGCGGGCATGCGGACGGCAACGGTGGCGTACTTGCTCAGGTCCTCGTTGGTGCGGATCATCACGCCGAACTCCGGGGCGGTGCTGTCCGTGTAGTACTTGTCGCTGCTGAACACGGACGTGTCGGCGATGGTGAACTTGGCCACGATCTCGTGGAAGCGGGTGGCGGCGCCGTTGGGCGGGAGGATCACCTTGGGGTGGAGGTGACGGCAATGCTGGATTCGGTGTAGACCTTCTGCTGGCGCAGCGCCTTGAGCTCCCCCGCGGGGAACAGGCGCAGCTTCTTCTCCACCGTGTCGTACTCCACGTCGCGCATCAGCGTCTGCACGCCAGACCAGCCCTGGGCAAGAATCTGCTCGTTCGTCAGCTCCTCCTGCATCCAGCCCCAGTACAGGCGGCGGTTCAGGATGGGGTCGTTGAAGGACTTGGAGGCGTAGTAAGGCCCGAAGTCGGCCCAGGTGAAGGTGCGCTCGGGGTCCGCCACGAAGTCGTACTTGCCGGTGGCGCTGTTGAGCTCGTAGCTGCCGTACACAAAGTAGTCGCGGTGGGGCGGCATGGTGGACAGCGAGGAAGTGCTCGGGGTAGTCGTCCAGCTTGAAGAAGTCGGGGCACTCGAACATGTTGTCGGGGTCGTACTTGAACGAGTACATGAAGTGCGAGAAGTTGTAGCCGGACTGGAAGCTGGGGTCCGAGGTGGAGAAGACCACCACGTGCGCTGTCGCCATCCGCCTCCGTCGTGGCACGCACGGCGAAAGCGATGAGCCACTTGTTGGGGTCCGTGGGGTCCACCCACCAGTCAGTGGGGTCGCGGAAGTTCTCCAGGCTGTAGAACCCGGGAACGTCATCCTCGGTAATGATGGGGTTCAGGGGGCTCTGCACAAACTCGTTGAAGAGCCGGCGGCCCTCCACGTCCTGCTTTGTGGGTTGGCAATGCACTGGCGCTGCAGGTTCTCCACCTCAACGCACGTGTACACAACCACGGGCACGCTCAGGTTGTTATTCTGCATACCGCCGGAGTACACGCCCCAGTGGTTGTACCACAGATCGTTGTACATGGCCACGGGCTCGTGGCGCCACTTGACGTAGTCCTCGGAGGTGACGTGGTACCAGGACATGTTGCCCCACAGCGCACCCAGGGTTGTACTGCATGTACAGGTGGATCTTCCCGTGACGGGGTCGCGGTACGGCCCGTTGGGGTCGTTGATCCAGTGCTCCGGGGCGAATGTGGTACCGCGGCTGCGGCATGGCGCTTGCGTGCGTCAGCACGGCCAGGCACACCGCCAGCAGCAGCAGGACGTTCCGCAGCATGGGCATGGTGGTGGACAAGGTCAAACAAGGAGAGTAACGATAGGGGTTGTGCGGGTGAGGGATCGAGCTAGTGAAGCGTTCGGTACGAGGGAAGATTACTCTGGCAATTAATCAAATGAAGGAGAGAGGACGAGGGATGAATAAACACAAAACAATAAATAATAATAAGAAGAAGAAGTAGAACGGGAGAAAGGCGCGCACATGAAGTTGATCACACCGTGAAGATGCACGCACGGATCACAGAGGTAACGCAAAGATGGATGAAAGCGTAAGTACCATCGGTGGAGAGTTAGTGCCGTAAACACAATAATAGCCGCGCAGAACGACGAGGACAGAGAAAAAGAGATTTTAGCGGGCCCCATATCAGATAAACGCATACATGCATAATAACACATTTGGCGTAATCCCAGCACAAACGGCGTTATCAAAACATATAAAATAAACAAACAAATAGGATTCTTCAAAAGAATCGCTTGATATCCGTAGGGGAAAAAGTCTTTGACCACACATAGGAAAAATAAAAAAATAAAATAAACAAATACACAAACCATATATATATAAATATATATAAAATAAATAAACAATACATAATAATAAACATTATATATATATGTATATAAACAGAACAACAAGATAATACTTCGCAAAGCCGCAATCTTAGCGATTAAAATATATATATCCACATATATAATACATATTAAACAATTCACCAAAAAACGACTACAGCTTGCGATGCGGCACCGACGACCAAGTAGAAGAATGAAGAAAATCAGCGAGTCGGAGCTGCAGGCACGGCGGCAGCCGGTGCATGAGCGGTTCTATAGCGCCTCTCCGCAGGCGAAGAGGTGCACGATAGGCCTCTTACTCCACAAGGTTGGTGAGCAGGGTGTTGAGGCTGTCGGTGAAGTTGGTGACGGCGCTCGGCGGCTCAGGAGCGGCCCAGATGTCACCCATGGTGTACACGGTCAGGTCCACGGTGACGGCGCCCATGTTCTTGGAGTACACGGCGATGCCGGTCTGCTCCGGGCGTCGGGGAGGTACACGTGGCCGGAGATGGTCTCGAGGCCGCCGTCCTTCGATGACGGTGTCGTCCACGAAGATGTGAAGCTCCACCTCGTTGGGTGGGACTTGGTCAGGGGCCGCGGCCGTGCAGCGGGTCGTCCCAGCCGGTGGTGCCGGAGGCCCCGCGGCCAGTAGAACCACGGCTCGTTCACCGTGCCGCTGATGGAGCCGCTCTGGGACACCCGCTCGCTGGCCTTCCAGTACAGGTGGCACTCCTTGGAGCTGCTGATGTACGTCCAGGTCTCGCACGTGCGCTCCAGCTTGCACTGCGCCTCGCACACAGTGGCACTGTCCACGGTCCAGTTCTTCAAGATCGAGTACCGGGTGTCCTGGGCCTGATTCTGGATGGGGCTGGAGGTGGCTGCGGGCATGCGGACGGCAACGGTGGCGTACTTGCTCAGGTCCTCGTTGGTGCGGATCATCACGCCGAACTCCGGGCGGTGCTGTCCGTGTAGTACTTGTCGCTGCTGAACACGGACGTGTCGGCGATGGTGAACTTGGCCACGATCTCGTGGAAGCGGGTGGCGGCGCCGTTGGGCGGGAGGATCACCTTGGGGTGGAGGTGACGGCAATGCTGGATTCGGTGTAGACCTTCTGCTGGCGCAGCGCCTTGAGCTCCCCCGCGGGGAACAGGCGCAGCTTCTTCTCCACCGTGTCGTACTCCACGTCGCGCATCAGCGTCTGCACGCCAGACCAGCCCTGGGCAAGAATCTGCTCGTTCGTCAGCTCCTCCTGCATCCAGCCCCAGTACAGGCGGCGGTTCAGGATGGGGTCGTTGAAGGACTTGAGGCGTAGTAAGGCCCGAAGTCGGCCCAGGTGAAGGTGCGCTCGGGGTCCGCCACGAAGTCGTACTTTGCCGGTGGCGCTGTTGAGCTCGTAGCTGCCGTACACAAAGTAGTCGCGGTGGGGCGGCATGGTGGACAGCTTGAGGAAGTGCTCGGGGTAGTCGTCCAGCTTGAAGAAGTCGGGGCACTCGAACATGTTGTCGGGGTCGTACTTGAACGAGTACATGAAGTGCGAGAAGTTGTAGCCGGACTGGAAGCTGGGGTCCGAGGTGGAGAAGACCACCACGCGCGCTGTCGCCATCCGCCTCCGTCGTGGCACGCACGGCGAAAGCGATGAGCCACTTGTTGGGGTCCGTGGGGTCCACCCACCAGTCAGTGGGGTCGCGGAAGTTCTCCAGGCTGTAGAACCCGGGAACGTCATCCTCGGTAATGATGGGGTTCAGGGGCTTGCACAAACTCGTTGAAGAGCCGGCGGCCCTCCACGTCCTGCTTTGTGGGGTTGGCAATGCACTGGCGCTGCAGGTTCTCCACCTCAACGCACGTGTACACAACCACGGGCACGCTCAGGTTGTTATTCTGCATACCGCCGGAGTACACGCCCCAGTGGTTGTACCACAGATCGTTGTACATGGCCACGGGCTCGTGGCGCCACTTGACGTAGTCCTCGGAGGTGACGTGGTACCAGGACATGTTGCCCCACAGCGCACCCCAGGGGTTGTACTGCATGTACAGGTGGATCTTCCCCGTGACGGGGTCGCGGTACGGCCCGTTGGGGTCGTTGATCCAGTGCTCCGGGGCGAATGTGGTACCGCGGCTGCGGCATGGCGCTTGCGTGCGTCAGCACGGCCAGGCACACCGCCAGCAGCAGCAGGACGTTCCGCAGCATGGGCATGGTGGTGGACAAGGTCAAACAAGGAGAGTAACGATAGGGGGGTTGTGCGGGTGAGGGATCGAGCTAGTGAAGCGTTCGGAACTACTTCAGGGATTACTCTGGCAATTAATCAAATGAAGGAGAGGGGGACGAGGGATGAATAAACACAAAACAATAAATAATAATAAGAAGAAGAAGTAGAACGGGAGAAAGAGCGCCACACACAGTGAAGAGCAGCACGGTAATGATACCAGGCGCGAGATGGCCGGCACGCCCTACAGTACCCCGGGGAGGGCCTGCTGCGGCTCGCCACACACTTAACTCAAAGCCCGCAACGACGAGGACGAGAGAGAAAGAGATTTTATCGGAGCCCCCAGTAGGGAGAAAGGGCCGGCAGTGCGCAGATCATGTGGCGCAGTCCCACGGCACCAAACGGCGTATGCCAGCGGCTAGGCGGTATCACCCGTATAATAGGATTGGGACCCGCATAGCTCTGAGACAGCCATTTCCTCTGTAACACCCAACAAAACATGGAATAATAAAAAGAGTTAACAAAAAATACATACCTTCGTATATATATATATATATATATATAGTACGATACGCTTCAGAATGGGGCCCATCGCGATGTACTATAAGACTCAGTAGCTTGCATATACTTGTTTTCAAGAGTAAGCTTCTTAGTGTATATATATATATATATATATAGTACATATGCACACATATTCTGAACTGAAAAGAAAATAATAAGTAAGCATAAAAGCACATCCGCTTCAGAAGCCATGATGTACTATAAGACTCTGTAGCTTGCATATATACTTCGTTTTCAAGAGTAAGCTTCCTTAGCGATGAAAAATATATATACACATATATATAATAATATTAAACACACACGAAAAAGCGACTACAGCTTGCGATGCGGCACCGACGACCAAGTATGAAGAATGAAGAAAATCAGCGAGTCGGAGCTGCAGGCACGGCGGCAGCCGGTGCATGAGCGGTTCTATAGCGGCCTCTCCGCAGGCGAAGAGGTGCACGATAGGCCTCTTACTCCACAAGGTTGGTGAGCAGGGTGTTGAGGCTGTCGGTGAAGTTGGTGACGGCGCTCGGCGGCTCAGGAGCGGCCCAGATGTCACCCATGGTGTACACGGTCAGGTCCACGGTGACGGCGCCCATGTTCTTGACGGGATCGACAGGCCGGAGATGGTCTCGAGGCCGCCGTCCTTGAAGGCCTCGATGACGGTGTCGTCCACGAAGATGTGAAGCTCCACCTCGTTGGGGTGGGACTTGGTCAGGGGGCCGCGGCCGTGCAGCGGGTCGTCCCAGCCGGTGGTGCCGGAGGCCCCGCGGCCAGTAGAACCACGGCTCGTTCACCGTGCCGCTGATGGAGCCGCTCTGGGACACCCGCTCGCTGGCCTTCCAGTACAGGTGGCACTCCTTGAGCTGCTGATGTACGTCCAGGTCTCGCACGTGCGCTCCAGCTTGCACTGCGCCTCACAGTGGCACTGTCCACGGTCCAGTTCTTCAAGATCGAGTACCGGGTGTCCTGGGCCTGATTCTGGATGGGGCTGGAGGTGGCTGCGGGCATGCGGACGGCAACGGTGGCGTACTTGCTCAGGTCCTCGTTGGTGCGGATCATCACGCCGAACTCCGGGCGGTGCTGTCCGTGTAGTACTTGTCGCTGCTGAACACGGACGTGTCGGCGATGGTGAACTTGGCCACGATCTCGTGGAAGCGGGTGGCGGCGCCGTTGGGCGGGAGGATCACCTTGGGGTGGAGGTGACGGCAATGCTGGATTCGGTGTAGACCTTCTGCTGGCGCAGCGCCTTGAGCCCCCGCGGGGAACAGGCGCATTTCTCCACCGTGTCGTACTCCACGTCGCGCATCAGCGTCTGCACGCCAGACCAGCCCTGGGCAAGAATCTGCTCGTTCGTCAGCTCCTCCTGCATCCAGCCCCAGTACAGGCGGCGGTTCAGGATGGGGTCGTTGAAGGACTTGGAGGCGTAGTAAGGCCCGAAGTCGGCCCAGGTGAAGGTGCGCTCGGGTCCGCCACGAAGTCGTACTTGCCGGTGGCGCTGTTGAGCTCGTAGCTGCCGTACACAAAGTAGTCGCGGTGGGGCGGCATGGTGGACAGCTTGAGGAAGTGCTCGGGGTAGTCGTCCAGCTTGAAGAAGTCGGGGCACTCGAACATGTTGTCGGGGTCGTACTTGAACGAGTACATGAAGTGCGAGAAGTAGCCGGACTGGAAGCTGGGGTCCGAGGTGGAGAAGACCACCACGTGCGCGCTGTCGCCATCCGCCTCCGTCGTGGCACGCACGGCGAAAGCGATGAGCCACTTGTTGGGGTCCGTGGGGTCCACCCACCAGTCAGTGGGGTCGCGGAAGTTCTCCAGGCTGTAGAACCCGGGAACGTCATCCTCGGTAATGATGGGGTTCAGGGGGCTTTGCACAAACTCGTTGAAGAGCCGGCGGCCCTCCACGTCCTGCTGGGGTTGGCAATGCACTGGCGCTGCAGGTTCTCCACCTCAACGCACGTGTACACAACCACGGGCACGCTCAGGTTGTTATTCTGCATACCGCCGGAGTACACGCCCCAGTGGTTGTACCACAGATCGTTGTACATGGCCACGGGCTCGTGGCGCCACTTGACGTAGTCCTCGGAGGTGACGTGGTACCAGGACATGTTGCCCCACAGCGCACCCCAGGGTTGTACTGCATGTACAGGTGGATCTTCCCGTGACGGGGTCGCGGTACGGCCCGTTGGGGTCGTTGATCCAGTGCTCCGGGGCGAATGTGGTACCGCGGCTGCGGCATGGCGCTTGCGCGTCAGCACGGCCGAGCACACCGCCAGCAGCAGCAGGACGTTCCGCAGCATGGGCATGGTGGTGGACAAGGTCAAACAAGGAGAGTAACGATAGGGGGGTTGTGCGGGTGAGGGATCGAGCTAGTGAAGCGTTCGGAACTACTTCAGGATTACTCTGGCAATTAATCAAATGAAGGAGAGGAGGACGAGGGATGAATGTGCACAAAACAATAAATAATAATAATAAGAAGAAGTAGAACGGGGAGAAAGAGCGCCACAGTGAAGAGCAGCACGGTAATGATACCAGGCGCGAGATGGC